>SKCR01044177.1:0-84113 GCA_019454045.1 Zanthoxylum bungeanum
TTGATTTTGCCGAACAACGGCCTGAGGCTCGCGAAACGAGAGAAGAAGGTTCGGTGAATAGCAAACCCATGTCGAACGGTAGCTCCGATTGGAATTCCGTCGACACCAGCGCGTTCGTATGGCCGGTGGGAGTCCGAATATGGCCTTGGAATTTCGGTATAACTCTCCGTTTAGAATTTGATATTTCAAAGCGTATCGATCTTTATTCGGATGTTTCCAGTAGTTCCGTAGCTTAGCGAATTGCCTGTATATGAATTGCATATGTTTTAATATGTTAAAACGATAAATGTGGTAGAATCCGAGGAGAATCGGACGAGATATGATCGATCCCGTAGATTTAGCGAGATTCCGGTAAAACAGAATTTCTCGCGCAATGAGCGTGGTTGATCGTAAATATAGTTATGATGCAAATATGATAATACGAGGTTAATTGGGTAATTTTGGGTTAGTCCGGAGGGTTCGAGACCTTTCCGTAGCGTTTGCGGAAACTTTTCCGAAATTTTTACCGCAAACGCGTAAAGTGAGAATATGACTAATCTAGCTAGTTTTATATAGTATGTAAGCATGTATTAGAGTAATGAAGCTTAGACCGTAGTATCAGAGATGATTCGGGTGTTTGGGGAAACTCGTAGTTGTTTTAGATAAGTTGGAAATAGTCCCGGCCGGTGGTTCGGTTCCGGTTCGGAACCGAACCGAACCGGCCCGGTTCGGTTCCGGTTCCACACTTAAGTGGAACCGGAACCTAAAACCTAACCGAACCGAACCGGTTCGGTTCCGGTTCGGTTCGGTTCTTTTTTTTTTATTATAAAATTAAAAAATGAGAGGAATCAATTAATCAAAGCTTAAATAAAAAAAAAATTATTAATTTAAAAAAATGAGATTAATTTATAAATAAAAAAAATTTATTACATTGAAGAGCTTGAGCTTAAATTTTTAAAAATTTAAGTTGCCTACGTATCCTCCAAGGGTGAGAGGAATCAAAGCTCACGTAGTTCCATTACAAGTTTAAGACATATCCCCTTTGTAAAATATATATTATAATTATCAATCATCATTATCAGTTGATCCTTCGGCTCCGGTTCCGCAGCTTCCGCTTGCACTTGTTGCAGAAGCATTATCGAACAAATCTTCAAAATCATCGGGGCATCGCTTGTTGTCTCAGATCAGCTCGAGTCCAATCATCCACGCAAGCTGTTGCTTCTAGAGTGCTTGGATGTAATGAAGATCGCCTAGCTTCCAATATATTACCTCCCAAACTGAAGGCTTGCTCAACCGCAACGGTGGAAATAGGTGCTGCCAAGATCTCTTTAGCAATAATAGATAAAACAGGATATATATTTTGATGTCGGTTCCACCATTCAAGGATTTTAAAATTTTTACTGCATAAACTTTCATTAGAAAACTCAAAATTTGTAGATAAATAATTATCTAATTCAGGATTATTAGTTGTCGTAGTATCCCTAGATTTTTTATTTCGTTGCAATAACCAACGATCCCCTGCGCTAAGTCTTGTTTGAATTACCGGTTCGCTACTACTAGATTGACCTAATGTTCCTAAGTTATATCTTACAATATAATCATTAAATAAAATAATTAAATCATTTCTTAATTTCGTCATTATGCTCGTAATATCAATGTCATCTAATATTCCTAAATAACCATAGTAAGCTTGTAAACCACCATTCAAACCTTCTAATTTAAATCTAGGATCAAAAACAGCAGCAATAAGATAAAGTAAAGGAATTTCTCTAAAATAATTCAACCATTTTACCTTCATAACAGTAATGGCTTCGAGCAAAACAATATCATTAGGGTCGTCACTGTCAACATGCTCATCGAGAGTGCCAACAATATTCAAACTCTCAAGAAGAAATAAATGTGCTGTAGGATAATAAACACCGCTAAAAACTAAAGTAGCATCATTAAATACTCTTAAAATATCTAAAATTTTTTCACAAATATCCCATTGACTAGGATAAAGTGTGATATTTTGAACATGTTGAGAAAAAAAACTACATAATGCATCTTTGTATTGAAATGCTTGACATAAAAGAAAATAAGTAGAATTCCAACGTGTTGGAACATCTCTAGAAAATTTAATCGGTTTAAAACCATTTATTTTACAAAACTTGGTCCATTCTCTCCTAACTTGAGAATATGACCAAATACAGTTAAGTGTCATTTTAATTGGATCAAGGAAAGGAGATAATGATTTTAGACCGTCTTGCACACATAAGTTTAGGACATGACATGTACAACGAATATGAAAAAATCGACCCCCTAAATTTGGTTGACATATTTCTTTTAAATCATTGATGGATGCAGTATTTGCAGATGCATTATCAAATCCAATTGTTAAAATTTTTTCTCCTAAACCATATTCATCAAAAATTACCTTCATCATTCTATAAATATTATGTGCAGTATGGGTCATCAAAAACTCTAAATGCAATAAGTCGTTTTTGCATGGTAAATGATGCATCAATCCAATGACAAGTCACACCCATATATGAGTGTGTTTGCCAATGGTCACTCCAAATATCAGAACATATAGAAATACGACCTTTCATCTCTTTAAATATTTCATTTAAAATAATTTTACCATCTTTATATAATTTGAAAATATGACGTTTTGTTGTGTTTCGAGTCATTCTACATGCAGCAGGGTTTAAAGCATTATGCACGTAATTAGTAAAATGAAGTTTTTCACCAAAGCTTAAGGAAAGATGTGCCATACAAGTTAATTTCGCAAATTCTTCTCTATTTTTTGCATCAGAATATTTAAATAAATCTACACTACTCGTACCTCTACTAGATGATGCGTACCTGGCCATTTGAGTCTGCGTCGTATCAATGCCAAATTCAACCGGATGATGTTTCTCCATGTGCTTGATCATATTGCCGTATCCACCAGAAAATTATAGATAACCCCACAATAGTTGCAAATTGCTCGTTGTGAATCATCTTCTATATATTCCAAAGTAAAATGAATTTTGAAAATATCGGAGGACCGAGCCTTAACTTCTCTTCTCCGTGATTGTGCACTGACACTAGGGCCGCTCTCTTGGGTTGGCATATTTGACATTATGTTCTCGGATGAGCTTGTCATTTTTTTTTTGAGAAATTAGGAAGAAAAATAAGAAAATTGAATAATTGCGATGCGAATGATAACAAATTAACAACTAAATAAATTGAGATTGAGAAAATAAGAATATAAGATTATAAGAGAATTGTATTGAAGTAAGATTGAGAATAAGAGAATTATAGAAAATGAGATAGTTGAGAATTTGGTGTGATGAAATTATGAAAAATGAATCCTATTTATAGAATTTTAGAATTTTTTTGATACCAAAAATGCCCCTAAATATAACCGTTTTATTACCGTTATTAGGGGTACATTAGTATTTTATTTTTATATAATAAATAATATATTTTTTTATTTTTTTTATTTTTTTGGCAGGGAGCCGTTTGGCAGAGGGAGCCAAACGGCTCCCTGCTCCCCCAACGGCTACTAGCCATTGGGGGATTAGGGTTCCTGTTGGAACCCTACGGTTCCAACCGTCCGAACCGGTGGAACCGTACGGTTCCACCGGTTCGGACCGGTTCGAGTTGGGGTGGAACCCCAACCGAACCGATCCAATTCCGGAACCGGTTGGAACCGGAACCTTCCGGTTCCAACCGGTTCGGTTCTGGTTTGGTTCCGGTTCCGAACCGGAACCGTGGCCGGGTTTAGTTGGAAAGTTCCGCAAATAGCGGTACTAACCTTGCGTTGTTACTTGTTTGACAGATCGGACCCGGATCGCGGGCATTCGCTTAGCCAGGTAAGTAACTCATGATGTGAACATTAAGAAATTTATTATTGTTCGAGATTAGTAGTATAATAAAGTTGTATATAGTGATATGCACGAAACCTATATATAGGTATATATAAAGATGAATGTAGAAGAAAGAAACAGGTGTACTTATATACACATATAGATAAGAACAAGTAAGTATAAGAAGATGTATAAGCAAAAGATAATCATGAGCATATGGAGGCACAGAGATATATGTATATGTAGGTATAAACCAGTATATATATATATATATATATATATATATATATATATATATATATATATATATATATATATATATATATATATATATATATATAACACACGAATAAGGTCATGTTTATGTTGGACTGGAATGTTACTATGTATAAGTATTTAAAAGCATCAGACATCAGTAAGTATTAGATAGGAAGAATAAGATGGCAAGGAATAAACATATATATGGAATCTGATTAAGTGTTCATGAATATAATTTTTGAGACTTGGGTTTGGGGGGGCTGTAGAAACTACACCCTAGGGAATGAGATTAGAGTTATAAATAGGATAATCTGATATGAACTAGAGATATGAATAAAGTTGTAATTTATGCGTTATATGGGAATATTAGAACTATTAGGATAGATATGAGTGTATAAAGTGATAAAGAGCATGAATGAATAGAATATGCATAACATGAGAATATATAACAGGTTATGATTTGACATTTCTGAACACAAGTTGATAGTTAGAAAATGGCAAAGTAGTTTAAGAACGAAGGCATTGGAACTTATATATGTTTGATATCTGATATAGTAGTAGAGCTTCGAATGTATGTGTATGAATATAAATTGTACAATATATTGACTGTGAGCCGCTAGCAAGGTAAGTTATAAAGGTAAGTTATGTTGTGATGGTTTGATGTGTGCATATCTATATATATATATATATATGTGTGCATATATAGTTTGAACAAGCATATATAGTTTGAACAAGCATTCTGTCGATATTTAAGCATATAGTTAGTAAGATCATTATAGAGGAGATCATAACCAGAGTAGAGAGAAGCATGAGAATGCATCTATGCATGTTCATGTGTGTGTGTATTTAAGTTTTCATTACTTGAGCAAACGATAACAATGTTTTCCAAAAATTCAAATGTTTTAAAGAAAGATTTCAAATGCTTTTGAAAAGAATCGTATTTCAGAAAATGTTTTTATAGTTTGAGTTACAGATTATGATTTTATGGTTTTCGGGGCATGAGGTAAAAACTCACCCCAGTATGTAACTTGAGACATAGTTCAGAATTGACGGATATTTTGGACTCGGGATTTGGGATTTGACCCATCCCAATTGTACACTGTTGGAATTAACGAATTCAGAGACATGTGCATATGTCCTCGAGCAGGACTATGGGCTACAGGGTCCCGAAATCCTGATTTTCAGAGATGCCCAGTTGAGTTATGATCCTATGCATCGAGTACACCCAGTTGAGTTATGGTTCTGGGTGTAGAGAGACGTCCAGTTGAGTTATGGTCCTGGACGTATAGAAGTTTTCAGTTTTCAGATTTTCAGTACACGGTTTTTTTTAGAAATAGTTTTTCAAATCTCGATTTTCAGTTTTCAGAGATGCCGCAGTTGAGTTATGGTCCTGGCATCAAGTATTTTCAGTTTTAGTTTTCAGATCTTAAGTATAAGGTTTTCAGATTTCCAGTACACAGCAATCTTATAAGAGATTCAGAATTTTAAAGTAGGATTCAGATTTCAAGTAAAGTTTTCAGCAAAGTGTTTTCAGCAAGAAATTTTCCGAAAAGAGTTTTTAGAAACCATTTTTAGAGAACAGTTTTTTTCAGAAAAGGATTCAGAAAGTATTTCTAAATAGCATGATATGCTAAAATAGGAATTAGTTTATGAGTTATGCATATCAATCATATATTTCAGGTCTCATTTATGTCACATGTAGCTTATATTCATGCATGATGGCATTGTCACAGTTACATGCATAAGTGGTTAATAATGATATAACTTGTATGTTTATATAAGATTAACCTTTGTGAATGGCAGTGCATGACAACACGAGTTAGCATATAGATTGTAAGACAGCTTAAGATGGATGTTTGATAGTAAAAATAAGCTTTATGTGACCGATTTGATGATATTTCAAGATTATAAAAGAAGAAAGTTACAAAAATTGTCTACTTTTTGACTAGTTTAGAGTATACAAGTAAATAAGAAAAGATTCAGAGCAGCACAGTATAAGTGTAATGGACTTTAATTGCTAGTTAGTAAAATAAGACTTGATGAGTTATAAAGATTGTAATATTCAGAAGTTGGTTTGTGTATGTGTGTGTTCAGGCAAGAAAACCAGTAACTAGTCGTAGGGTAATTGAATGGATAAAAATCATATTGTTATATATGTTCTGTAAATTTCTGCATGATTACTTAATGAGTCATTATGACTCACAACACTACAGTTTGTAGTTTTGCAGGTCAGTAGCTGTTTTATGGGATCAGCAGATGCTTGGTGAAGACTTTAAAGACGGTAGATCGCCCCAATTACAGTCAAGGGAGTCCTGGGTCGAGTTATGGGTCCTCACGGCCCTTTGTATAGTTTTTTTATTTTACATTTGTATCATATGAGTAAAGAATATGTAATAGCCTAGATTATTTTGAGTTCTAGACGGAGGCCAAGTACTTTCATTTTGTTCTTTGAGTTCAGGCCTGAGGCCTTGTTGAGTATTGCATTGGAGTTGAGTTTCTGGCCTGAGGCCGAGATTGTCGTATTCTTGTTGTGTATGGATGCTGGCTACAGGCCAGGTTGCATGATGTTACGAATACATCATGCCGAAATTTTGTTAGATTCATAGGCTTATGGAGATGGGTTTAGCCTGTCTCCTGTCGGTAGCATCCTGCCCTAGGCGGGATGTTACAATCAAATTGTTTGATGATTATTACCACAAATTTCCATTAAATCATTTTCCAATTAATTGATGAAATAAAAATAAACACTTGACCAATATTTTTCTTTTATTTTTCGGTCATTCAAGAAAAATTTATAAGGCTTGTTTTATTTTTTGTTTCATAATTAATAACCTTAAAAATCAAATACAAAGAGAGAAGTATAGGGAAAAAAAAAAGAAGAAAAATCTTGGATTTTTGAAAATTTGGTAAGTTTTTTCTTACTTTCTTCTTTATGAAAATTGTCTGTAAGAACCTAGACTTCAATATGTGTAGCTTAGTTTTTCCTCTACTTTCTTGTGGATGTATTTTCATGATTCAGAGCTTGATTGAAAGATAGAAGCATGTATATTAATTAAAAATACTTGAAATTATTTATTAAGCTTTCTTTTTTCCATTTGATGGTTAGTTACCACTCTTCTAAAGTTATTTCATGATGGTGAGACTTGTTCGGTATTGTGGGAATTGAATTAAAGTATTGGATTTAGTTAATTTGGTGTCAATTTGTCAATTTATTGAAATTATAAAATTATGGCTCATAACTCACTCCAAATTTGGGTATTTTCATATATGTGATGTAATTTAATGTATATATGATGTATATTAACTTTGGAAATTTTTGGATTTGATCTTGACATGTTTGAACAAAAATGACCAAATTTCAAATTCTTGAAAACATGGGGACCATTCAAAAATTTCTGGAAAATCAGTTTCTTTGAGTTTCAAATTGCATTTTCATGTATTAGACATGTATAAATCATTTTGGGATTGATTTGGAATCAATTATAACCATTTTTGACAATTTAGGACTAAAATTATCAAAATATAAAGTTTTTGGGCTAAATGACAATTACTGAAAATTTGATTTTTGGGTAAAAATTTCAGTTTTTAAGTATTGAGTAATTAAAATAAATTAGTTTATTTTAATTATGCCAAAAAAATATTGAAATCGAAAAATTTTGATTTTCCGCATTCCGTTGCGTTTACCTGAATTGCCACCCAAAACCGTAACAAATAAATACCAATTTGTTAATTTTTGTGTTTGAAATAAATTTTTTTTTTATGTTTCTCAATGCCTCATTTAAGGTACTGAGATAATGCCTCAGTGAGGCTCTCAGTGCCCATTTGAGGCTCTCAGTGTCTCATTTGAGGCACTGTCTCAATACCTCAAACGCAAGAAATAAAAAAATAAAAAATATTTATTTAATAATGTTCTTGTTTAATTGATGTGTTGATGAAATCTTATTGTTGTAGTAATTTAATATTGATGAGAACGTGGCTTTTGTTTCTTGCATGAGTATGGCCGAATGTTGCTTGAGTTTTGGTGGCATTTGCAGTAGTGAGAGTTTGGAGATGCACATGTTGTGCAATAGATATATACGATTTATTTTGGATCATCATAGTTACAGAGGAAACTCTGTTGAAATTTTGGTAAATTAAAGAGGTATTTGGGGCAATGGGTTAAAATAAGTAACTATAGTTGAAAATGTATGAGTGTAGTTTAAGGTAATTTGTGAAATGACAACTTCAAAATCATCTCTCATTTTTCCTCAGTTGAAAGTTCTGAGTAGGGATGACAATTTCCGGATCCGGACCCGGGTCCGTATGGACCCTGATCCGGATCCGTAATTTTTTGATGGACCCGGATGTTGGGATTGGTGCTCAGAGCGCCAATCCAGACCGTATTTATGTCTGATTCATGAATACGAACATCCCCTCATTCCATAAGATTACTAATTAGTGGTTGCACCTCTTGTTTTTATATACGTATTCGATCTAATTACCATTAGATGGAAACTAAATGTGTTTTAGTGATATGTATATATTAGACAAAGGCCCGATAATATATAATGCAGTACACAGTTACAAAGTTAGTTTGTAATTGACATTGGGAAGTGTCACTGCTAAATGTATATTATCAAATAAAGTTTCTGGTCAAGATTCACTAACACGGGTCGGTTAGTCAAATCCATTAAGACCAGTACATGTCGTATATCGAGACTTGGTCCGATGGTTTACCCCAATGAACTATGAGTCTAGAGAGACTCGTATAGACGTGTAGGTGTTTATAATAGATGAACACTGAACGGCTCACCGAAGATTCTTAATGGATGGTACACCAACGTCAATAAGAATCTTCTCTGGTTGAGTAGCATAGTGGTCCTTCGACTTGAGATACCATTGTAGATGTATGAGACATCCTCCACACTTAGATGGCAGTCACGTCACAGATCTATTTAGATCAGACCTCCGCCTGTTCGTTGGGTGTGGATCGATCCTCAGGATATCCTGTGTGTGTCAAGATAGGATCCGTCAGTTCTGTGTACAGAGCATAGGTAGTCCATATATATAATTAGCAGTCTATTAAATCTGTGGCCACAGTAAACTTCGGAAGTAAGTTCTGAATGTTATTTAGAGATTGCTAATAAATACGTCGACGGGAGAATACCTAAAGAGATTTGACGTTTACATCTATATCTCTGGGATTATCCGGATACCTGTGACGGAGGGATTATACGTATGTAATGACCTCGACCTGTATGATTCAGCTAGTTTATCTGTGGTCGTCATAATTTACGGGTGGATAAATTATGGACACAAAATTGGATTTCATGACGGATATGCCTGAATCTAGAGAGTCTCAATAATGAAATATACTCGTAGAGCACTAGAGCAACACATATAAATAATATTGATTATTTATAAAGTCGTTTAAAGGTTAAACGCAAAATACATGCTTAGGGACCCGATAGTCATTTTCTTAATTATTGTGTATTTACATTTAATACTTGATTAATTTAAATACACATTAATTAATAGTCAAATTGAGATATTTGACTAATATCATAAATGTATATATGTTTTTAATATTTAATGTAAATATAATACATATATTTAATATATTTGTATTTAATTAATTATTTAATTGTTAAATGATTAAATTAATTAAAATATAAATATCTTAAGATTTAGATATTTGTTTTTAAGGCTTAGTTGCCTTTGTTGACCAAGTGATAAATATCTAATAAAGTGGTTTTTAGATATTTAATCAACTTGATCAAATTCAAATGGAATGAAATTGAAATTGATAATTTGGTATATACTAATGGCCATTTTCGGCCAAGGCCTTCTTTGGGCAAGTATATATTGTTTTCATTTCATTTGAAATGTTAACCTAATACACTTTAACCAAAACTCCATTAAAGGAAAGCAAAGAAAGCTAGAGAGAAAAGATAAAAAAAAATCAAGAAAAGATTTGGAAATAGTAAGTATTTCCAACCTTCCATTAGAGAGTAATTTGTTCCTCTTGTTGTGGGCAACATCTTGTGATGTTCTTGAGTTTTTCTATTCTTTTTTTTTTTTTTTTTTTGATGGAAAAATGTTTGGTGAAAGTGTAGAGCATGTATAATGGAGAAAGCTTGTGACTAGTGTAGTTATAAGTATTCTTTTATGGTTTTGGAACCTTGTTGCTAATCTAGAGTTCTTGACCCACTCTTAAATGACCTAGATTTGATCTTGAGTTGTTTCATTGTGTTGAGACTTTGATTGGATGGAAGAATGATGATTAAAGTAATTGATTTAACCAATTTGGTCTAATTTGTCCAATTTGAAGAAATTGGAAAATTAGGGTTCATGACCACTTCCAAATTTGGGGCTTTTCATTTATGTTGTGTATAATGATGTGTATATGATGTATATAAAGTTCCATGTTGATTGGATTACATATTGATGTGTTTTGAAGCATGAAATCACAAAATGCACAACCCCCCCCCCCCCCCCCTCTTTTGGAGCATTCGGCCAAATGGCTTAATTTTGGGATTTATGTTGCCTTTGGTGTTTTGATGTTTTGAACATGCTAAGTTCATCTTAGAAATGATTTAGAATCATTCAAAATTGATTTGATCAATTTCGGACTAAAATGGACAAAATGCCAAGTGTAAGGGTAATTCGGTAAATTCACTTAAATATGATTTATTAAATTTTATTTCATAATTTGATTATTGGATAATTAAATAAATATGTTTATTTAATCAATCCGAGAAAAATTTTTGAAATCGAAAAATTTTTGAAATCGAAAAATTTGGTTTTCCACCGCTTCCGCTGTGTTACCGATATTCCCCCTTAAAACCCCAACAAAATGGTATCAGAGCGAGTCTGATTCTAGGCCTCCATAAAATGATTAGCTTGTTTTATTCAATGTTTAATCATGTTTTCTTGACTTTATACATGCTTGTTATAATCTAATATGATTAGATTTAGGGTGTATGACACTTAATGGAATATCCCCGCTTAATAAGGTTTCTAAGTAACTAGTATTTGGAATACTTGTTTCTTGGTCCATCTTATCAATACGGTTTAGAAATATTTTTCCGTGACTACATCCGAGACCGTGCCTCTGCTGTGAGGGTGTAGCCGATAGAGATTTATTTATGCCGGATTTATATTAGATAATAGATAAATTCAAGCGAAAGCGGAATCCTGAACGTGCCCTAGCTGTCAGGGTTACGCAAGTAACTTGAGTTTATCATTTACGAGTTTAACCTTGGTACGTCTCCTTGTGGGCCTGCCTTAGCAGCGACAACGAGAAACGACCAGGACCGAAACCCAGGAGTCACTAGTGAGTGATTAACAATGAGTTGTCTACCTATGAATAAACGTAGGCGAGACCGTGCCTCTGCTGTGAGTCGAAATATATTTATGGGGTCCACTTCCCATTATGGAATTCGATTTAATTATTGAATTTTCATTTTCCCGTTGGGGATTACGGTATTACGTAAAATAGTGGGAGGCACTACTAAGTTTAAAAATAGTCCATAACTTAGGCAGTGCGTATTATTATAGAAATTGTCGCTTGTTCGTTTCCTTATTCTATTAGTTATATAGAATTGAACTTTTGATTCTGCATACATATTTTGATATGTTATCTGACTTGACACTTGGTTGCAGTTATTCTAGAATAGGTTCTAGATACCACTAGACTAGGATATTATTAGATTGGTCTAAACCATCGGGAACTGTTGTTCCGATTTTCTTCAAAAATCAAGATGGTTAATGACTTAATTTCTAAGTAATGATAGATAATCTAGATAGATATCCCTTTTAGGATATAATAATGTAGAGACAATAGTTTCTTATGCAGTAAGAATTGACTTGAATTAGTTCATGTCTCGAGATTCTTGACTGAGATTAGGAAAGCCCCATTAGATATTGTTTATCTAGTAATGAATGACGTTTTTTAGCTTTAATGACCTTTAGAGGCAATGTGTTTGACACAATTTGCTAATCAATTATTTACAATTGTTGTGAATAGTTGAATGCAAATAGTAAAGCTAAATAAAGGAGATACGTATAATTGTTTATAGAAAATATTGATTTTCACAATACAACAACTATAGGTATTAGATACCAGATCTCCCGTCTAGTTATTTAAAATATTAGTTAACGATTGTTTTGATATTTGATATCGGAACTTGCTACTATTGGATAGTTACTTGTTCTTAATAAACAATTGTTATATATATTTTAAATACAATTGGTAGTGTCATTGACGTAGAGATAAACATTATGAAAAATTATTCGATAAAATAAATAATTTAGAACGGTGCTTTATGAGTTTAATCACTTAAGCATTAGATGCTTATTCCATATGGTAAAGGATGGTTTGATACCAGATCACACCACATATCCTTATCTATTTAACGGATATTGTATTCGGGAAGGTGATTAAGATCTCGTTTAACCAATGATTGTCATTGGACCACCAGATTTATTTAACTGATACATTGGATGTATGTAGTTTAATAAATTGTAATTGTTTAAGGTAGTTTTCTTTACTTCGTAACTTAGTTTATGAATTGTCATAAGTTAGTTACGTGTTTCTAAAAGAACACATATTGAACGTCTTGAAATGATCAAGAATTTTCAATCTGTTCTGATGAAACATAGATTGAACTTTTTGACTTGTTCAACTATATTCAATCTAAAGTTCTTAGAGAACTCTATCCTCAAAATTCATTACAAGTCTTTGAATTGTTCAAAGATCTTTGATACGATCAAACGTATGAATTTAAAGCAATTAGTTCTAAGGTTATTCAATGAATATGATTCTTATTCAATATTATTCTTCCATGATTCCATCTTGATGGAATTGAGCAGTGGGAGTAATCGAATCTTATATGATTTGATTCGTTTGATATTGAATATTACCGAATTAGTTTCAATACTCTTGGGGTTATGCTCCAACAACACTAATCCATCTCTGTAATTAATGTTCCATTATTTTCTACAGTTGCATATATGATATGTATAGGTAGAAAATTCGAATCTTGAAAAGTTTGAGATTTGAATATTTCTTTTATATAATAGTTATATAATGGAAATTACTTACACCTCGGGGGTATAAGTAAAAGTTTATCATTTATTCTGTTTAATATAATATTGTATTCTATTTGATAGAATATCTTTCCTACGATCCTAAGTAATAAAATCGTTTTATTACTTGGTGTGTAACATCGGATGTTAACAATTGTAGAAAAGACTTGACTTAATGAAGTCAAATGTGAGAATGATAAATTATAAATGGCACTACGTAATTAATAAGATGAAACAACCCTTATATATCTTCTGTACAAGTCCAATAGGATAACAGAATCATTTACGAGTACTTGATACTTAATGGTTCTATTGTTTTCTTACTGAAGAAAATTATCCTATAACTTACAATAGAAGCGATATTTAATATCAATTCTGGAAGTTCGCCATTGAACCATAGATCTAAGATTGTTCATAGCTTACTACGATCAAGTTTTGAACTTGATTAAGCTTTCATTATGAATTAGTTCATGATATGTGCTAATTGTTTGCGCAGCGAAAGCAGTGTGAGCTTGTTAAAGGTTTAACCTTTACAATATGACAGTGAGAAAATTTATACTCAGGAATCTATTGTAGATTCTAGGAAACTTGTCTCTAGTCACACTAATTGAACAATTTAAGATCTGTTGGTTAATGTTGATATTAAACTGTACATTTTGGCTAAAGATTGCAAAGTGGCATTTTTGAATCACTTATTCAGATAAGAGATCAGTTGTGATTTCTTTGTTTGAAGAGTTCATTCTGGAATGGCCCTGGAGTTTGTGTTCTACTGAGATCGCAGTTTAGTGTGCTAGCTTATAGAGCCTATTGTAGACTCTGATAAGTCTTCTGGAAATCTGTATTCTCTATTTTTGATATCAGTCAGATTGTCTGATCTTGTCAAAGTATAGAGAATACATATGTTTGAAGGGTTAGTGGGAGCGTACAAATTACTTTCTAGTGTTATATATCCTAACAACATTATCATTATTATAGTAATAATGAGATTTTTGTAAGGTAAAAGTTTTACCTAAGTCTTCTTTACTCGTGAGAGCAAGTGGGAGTAGTCTCTGTTATATTGGATATAAAGTTTTATATATGATATAAAACTTAGAGACTTGTGAGATACTCCTATTAGTCGTGCATTAGATATGATCTAATAAAGGACATAACAAGGCTATCTGTATGACAGTTAGTATAACTGTTTGACAGTTATTGTATGTCTTATATAAAGTATTCATCTTTCGTAAAAGATTATTCCTTTTTCGAAAGAGATATTGATTGAATGTCTAATCAATATTATGTATCATTTGATGATGACATAATAAATACTTTATAATGTGCGATTGTAGATATCGATTTAATCACAATTGTTACGAGTTATTTTGATATCCTGTAAACCATATGATGGATCTTGAAACACGTTCTTTGTGATCTTTGAGATATTAAGAACTAGTTTCTGATTCATGGAGAATACAATCTGCGACCATTATGGTCATATTAGTTTTGAGACTAATTATGACGTTAGACAGTCTATGTCATAAAGAGTCACAAAAGATGCAGTATGAGTGTCACGAATGATTCTACTTTTCAGTAGAATTAGATGCAACTTATGAAGTATTGACTTATGAAGTTATACAGTGACCTTATAAATTAGAAGTTTTATATTGTGTTGTGCTTGCGGTTGTCCATATAGTATTTTGGATTTGATCCCTAAATACTTGGACAACTTAGTAGCTGTAGCATAATACTGATGCAGCATCAGTGTCATATTAAAGTATAATTTAGATTCTACAAAATATGAATGATGCTAACTATGGGAAACGATGGAGTTTGTTTGACAAACTCAATATGTCATAGTGGACCTGCTTTTTGTTGCCTACCTCTTAAGTACTGGGTGAGCTTTTGAGGGCCATGTGCATAAGATACATATTGAGATGTGTATATGATACCGTGGATTGGCACTAGAGCAAGTGGGAGAAATTGTTGGGATTGGTGCTCAGAGCGCCAATCCGGACCGTATTTATGTCTGATTCATGAATACGAACATCCCCTTATTCCATAAGATTACTAATTAGTGGTTGCACCTCTTGTTTTTATATATGTATTCGATCTAATTACCATTAGATGGAAACTAAATGTGTTTTAGTGATATGTATATATTAGACAAAGGCCCGATAATATATAATGCAGTACACAGTTACAAAGTTAGTTTGTAATTGACATTGGGAAATGTCACTGCTAAATGTATATTATCAAATAAAGTTCCTGGTCAAGATTCACTAACACGGGTCGGTTAGTCAAATTCGATAAGACCAGTACATGTCGTATATCGAGACTTGGTCCGATGGTTTACCCCAATGAACTATGAGTCTAGAGAGACTCGTATAGACGTGTAGGTGTTTATAATAGATAAACACTGAACGGCTCACCGAAGATTCTTAATGGATGGTACACCAACGTCAATAAGAATCTTCTCTGGTTGAGTAGCGTAGTGGTCCTTCGACTTGAGATACCACTGTGGATGTATGAGACATCCTCCACACTTAGATGGCAGTCACGTCACCGATCTATTTAGATCAGATCTCCGCCTGTTCGTTGGGTGTGGACCGATCCTCAGGATATCATGTGTGTGTCAAGATAGGATCCGTCAGTTCTGTGTACAGAGCATAGGTAGTCCGCAGTCTATTAAATCTGTGGCCACAGTAAACTTCGGAAGTAAGTTCCGAATGTTATTTAGAGATTGCTAATAAATACGTCGACGGGATAATACCTAAAGAGATTTGACGTTTACATCTATATCTCTGGGATTATCCGGATACCTGTGACGGAGGGATTATACGTATGCAATGACCTCGACCTGTATGATTCAGCTAGTTTATCTGTGGTCGTCATAATTTACGGGTGAATAATTTATGGACACGAAATTGGATTTCGTGACGGATATGCCTGAATCTAGAGAGTCTCAATAATGAAATATACTCGTAGAGCACTAGAGCAACACATATAAATAATATTGATTATTTATAAAGTCGTTTAAAGGTTAAACGCAAAATACATGCTTAGGGACCCGATAGTCTTTTCCTTAATTATTGTGTATTTACATTTAATACTTGATTAATTTAAATACACATTAATTAATAGTCAAATTGAAATATTTGACTAATATCATAAATGTATATATATTTTTAATATTTAATGTAAATATAATACATATATTTAATATATTTGTATTTAATTAATTAATTAATTATTTAATTGTTAAATGATTAAATTAATTAAAATATAAATATCTTAAGATTTAGATATTTGTTTTTAAGGCTTAGTTGCCTTTGTTGACCAAGTGATAAATATCTAATAAAGTGGTTTTTAGATATTTAATCAACTTGATTAAATTCAAATGGAATGAAATTGAAATTGATAATTTGGTATATACTAATGGCCATTTTCGGCCAAGGCCTTCTTTGGGCAAGTATATATTGTTTTCATTTCATTTGAAATGTTAACCTAATACACTTTAACCAAAACTCCATTAAAGGAAAGCAAAGAAAGCTAGAGAGAAAAGATAGAAAAATCAAGAAAAGCTTTGAAAATAGTAAGTATTTCCAACCTTCCAGTAGAGAGTAATTTGTTCCTCTTGTTGTGGGCAACATCTTGTGATGTTCTTGAGTTTTTCTTTTTTTTTTTTTTTTTGTGTGTGTTTTTGATGGAAAAATGTTTGGTGAAAGTGTAGAGCATGTATAATGGAGAAAGCTTGTGACTAGTGTAGTTATAAGTATTCTTTTATGTTTTTGGAAACCTTGTTGCTAATCTAGAGTTGTTGACCCACTCTTAAATGACCTAGATTTGATCTTGAGTTGTTTCATTGTGTTGAGACTTTGATTGGATGGAAGAATGATGATTAAAGTAATTGATTTAACCAATTTGGTCTAATTTGTCCAATTTGAAAATTTGAAGAAATTAGAAAATTAGGGTTCATGACCACTTCCAAATTTGGGGCTTTTCATTTATGTTGTGTATAAGGATGTGTATATGATGCATATAAAGTTTCATGTTGATTGGATTACATATTGATGTGTTTTGAAGCATGAAATCACAAAATGCACAACCCCCCCCCCCCCCCCCCTTCTTTTTGGAGCATTCGACCAAATGGCTTAATTTTGGGATTTATGTTGCCTTTGGTGTTTTGATGTTTTGAACATGCTAAGTTCATCTTAGAAATGATTTAGAATCATTCAAAATTGATTTGATCAATTTCGGACTAAAATGGACAAAATGCCAAGTGTAAGGGTAATTCGGTAAATTCACTTAAATATGATTTATTGAATTTTATTTCATAATTTGATTATTGGATAATTAAATAATATGTTTATTTATTAATCAATCCGAGAAAAAGTTTTGAAATCGGAAAATTTGATTTTCCACCGCTTCCGGTGCGTTACCGATATTCCCCCTTAAAACCCCAACACCGGATCCGGCAGTGGACCCAAAAAAATGCTTCCAGGTCCGAACCTGGGTCTACCCGAGATGGATCCGGGTACCGCAACTCCACTGTTTTTTTTTTCTTTTTCTTTTTTCTTTCTTTTTTTCAACTCTATTATGTATTAACAAATAACAATATCACAATAAGTTTGAATACATTAGAAATTTGATAAGTTTGAATTGGAAATTACAAAACACATAAAAATACTTAAGTTTGAAGTTCAAGTTTCAACACAAATACATTACATATCATAAACAAAGTTCAAGTTTTTTTTTTGTTTTTTTTAATGTACAGGGTCCCGGGTACCCGGGTCCGGAATCAACTGGACCAGGAACCAGACCCGCAACTTTGCGGGTCTTCATAATTTATACCTGGATCTATAAAAAAAATTTACGGATCTGGGTCCGGGTCTATTTGCCATGCCTAGTTCTAAGGCTCCAAATAAAAAAAAAAATGAATAAATACCATTTATGCCATATGCAATCGGTTAGATAGAAAAATTTGAGTGATTTGTTTGAATTTTACTTCAATTAAATTAATGTTAAGATAGAAAAGTCAAACGATTTGTTTGATGAACAATTATAATCATATTAATGTTACCAGATATTTAATTTGATTAAAATTAATTTATGTATTCTTGTTCTAATTATATTCTTACAAATATAGCCAGAGGTACTTACATGGGTATTTTTCATAGGTGTAGATCTACATTTGTTAGGTCTATTGGGACCCATAATAAAGAGGTTGAAACCAGTTCACAGAAGCCTCAGACTTTGATATTGGATTCTGATCAGACTCGACCTGCACAGGATCCGACGATATCGCAGCACTTAACTGAGATGGATGTCATAGGTAATGCCAACAATGTGGCATTAGTGACATTTAGTACAGGGTCAGGGCAACGTCATCAGCTCACTTTTTGTTAGCCAGGGTAAGTTTCATATTATTATCATTATTTAATATATGATTTTTTTTTAACATTTTATTCTTGCTTTTATTTTCAATGGATAGATTGAGCAATCCAATATTTGTGCACGCAAGATGGGTAAGAATTTTGAGAATCGAATGGTTCTAGTGGGAGTCTATTAGAAGAAGGTTCTCTTAGAGATTAAGAAATTATATTTTGAAGAGTTTAAGGTATTTATAACTTTTAATTAATTACTTAATATAAGAGATTTATAATCAGGCATACAGGAGGCACCCAATCGCATTACGACCATTGTCGCCATCTTGTAAGTATAAAAATTCCAAGTAATAAATATTCTTTGAATTACTTATTAATGTTTTATAGTTAATTACTATTACGTTGTTTGTAAATGGATATGAGAAACTACTGAGCCATTAGCCCAGTGCCTTTGAGCACTTCATACATTCACACACGTTGAAAAATGACAGACACACATTTGTCGATTAGCGATCTCAAGACGTTCATTTAAGATTTTATAAATGTTTATGTTTAAATGTGTTTTTTACTTATATAACTTTAAAAAAATTATATTATGGTCTAACATTTCTCACATTCATCATAGGATCGCTATACAACTACTTGAGACTAGTTGTTGCAGACTTGAGACTCGATAGATGAAGACTGGTTGTTTATTGAGATTGCCGGAAGGGAGAAGAAGAAGCATGTCCACGGTCTGGACTCCCGGTAAGTACTTGATGGTAGTTCTTTATCTTCTGCTGCCTCAGTTTCACCGGCAAAAATACAGGAAGATATCACTATGGTGAGACAACGGCTACAGCAGCAGCATGAGCAGATGTGACAACAACAGGAGCAGATGCAGCAGCAAATACATGAGCAAATGCGGAAGCAGCAGGAGCAGATGCAGCAGTAAATACGTGAGTAGGTTCAAGTAGCTCTTTAGTTGATGCAGCAGCAGAGGCAGTTGCCTCGCGGTGGTCCTCCTCCGCCTCTCTCTAGTGTGTAATATATTTTATTTATTGTAATACAATACATTAATGTAACATTATTATTTTATATTTATTATTATATAGTTTTTTTTTATTAATATATTTTTAATTATTTATTTATAATATTAAATTTTAATTGAAAAATTCAAATATAATTTAATAGAAAAAATCAAATAAAAAATAAAATACATTATAATTACTGACCAACTATTCGATCGGTAATTATATTACTATGTGTAAACTTTATCAACGACACTATACGGTTAGTAAATTCAAGGAATTACCAAGCGTTATTTTGGTTGGTAAAAGATTTTTTTACCGACCGTATATTTTATCGGTCAGTATTATTTTGAGTTATTATCGACCGAAATTCAATTTAACGACCGATTATTTCTCATATTTCGTCTGTAATATTTTATTTGGTCGGTAATCAATCGGTAAAATCATCGACGGAAATATATTTGATCGATATTGTGGTACCGACATAATATTTTGATCTATAATCGATAGATAATATATCGTTCTGATCAAAATTTATTATTTACCGATCGAATTATAGATCGGTAAATAATTATTTTCTTGTAGTATTTCCGTTATCATACGATAGGTTTACCGTTTTTACACTATTAAAAAATCTATTACTTTTTTTTTAACACAGTATCAAATTACTGGAAACCTATTTACATAGCTAAAGGGCCCAAATTCCCTAGTCACTTCGCCTCTCTCATCTCATACCGCACATGCTTGTTCTGCTCACACATTTAGAGGCACCAAAAAATTTATTTTTCAATAATCAATTTTGCCGTAAATTTATATCAATGTATGAAAGCGACTGTTATGTAAGGGTGACAATTTGGGTCAGAATTTGTTTATTCCTTCGATTAGATTCGCTTAAAGCGAATACGGGTTTGGAAAAATGGATTCGTTTAATAAATGAGTCAATTCGATTCGATTCGTTTATTAAACGAATCGAATACGAATTTAAGCTCATTGATTCGTTTATTTGTTTAGGATTCATTTTATTATTTTTATTTACTAGTTCTTGTTATTTTCAATTAAGATTCGAGAAATTCTAGCTAATTATCATAGAAAAAGTAATATTTTCAATATTTGGTGAGGTATTTTTAGTAAATATATTAATTACATATTTCTTATGTATATATTTATGAAGAAAATAATGTAAATCAAGTGTGGTAGATTATTTTATTAATAATATCATTGACTAAACGAATAAAACGAATATTCGTATTCGATTCGTTTATTAAACGAATCGAATACGAATCCTAATATTAGGATTCGTTTAATAAACGAATCAAATACGAATCCATCACATTTTGATTCGATTCGTTTAAGATTCGATACGAATTCGATTCGTTGATTTGTTTTGACACCCCCCTACTGTTATGGTACCCAAATATACTATTTATTGAATATGTAATTTATATCATTAAATATATAAATTTTATTAATAAATATGTAATTAATTTCATATTTTTAAAATTTTCATGTTTATTGTCAGAGATTATATATTTAATGATTTAAATCGCACATTTAATAATAAAATTATATATTTAAATCAAAATATCAAATATGCTTGAAAGTACCGGGCACATGTATGAATCTTACTCTCTGCCCCAGCGAAAACAATTTAGGGCATAGCTAGCTAGCTAGCTTATTTAATCAATCAAATTATTGCTCCTCTCTTCTCTCTTCCATCTCTCAATTTCTTCTTTGGCCACACATAATGCTGCCCTGAATCTTTATTCCAATCACGGAAATCTTAAAATGGGTAAAGCCCTTTTAGTGGTCTAATAGCTTTCTTGCCTATAATTTTCATCACTTTTTGAGAAGGTTTTGCATTTTCTTCCCTCAACTCAACTGCAAAACGGTGACGTTTTGCTTAACCATATCCAGTTTTATCCACTCACAGGTTTAATCTTACCAGCAGCCAATCACCATTCTTTGACAAACATGGGATTTACAGGCAGTGACACTAGAGTGATGAATGCAGCACATTGTGCTCATGCATCAATAAACAGGAAGCCAGCAGTGAAGAAAGATCGGCACAGCAAGATTTTCACAGCCAAGGGTTTGAGAGATCGGAGAGTGAGACTGTCTGTTGAAATTGCCCGCGAGTTCTTTGATCTCCAGGACATGCTAGGGTTTGATAAAGCAAGCAAAACCCTAGAATGGCTGTTCAACAAATCAAAAACGGCTATTAAAGAAGTATCAGAGCTGAAGATCCCTAGGAATCATGGTGAGTTAGAAGAAGCTACAGCTACTGATTCAAAAAGCAAGCAAATGGAGGGCATATCTGAAGAGAGAAAGATCATGGAGAAGCTTACAAAAGAGTCAAGATATAAGGCAAGAGCAAGAGCAAGAGCAAGGGAAAGGACTAAAGAAAAATTGTGCAAAAAAATTTCTGACACGAGCCCTCATCAAATGTTGACCCAATTCAGATCTTTGAGCCAAATCAAAGGTAATTGTGAAGAGTCGAGTTCTTATATTGTTGCTCATGATCATGATCATCATCATCATCAAGTCCAAGAACCTTGCTCTCACAAACAATCCAATCAAGCTCCAACAGAAAGAAAGCAAAGCCTTCAAGTTTTGTGCAATGCCAATGTCTCAGTTATCTACCGTGCGAGCAATTACCAAACATGAATCTTTCAAATGGTAATTAATTTAAGTGCTAGAACTTTTTGAAATTTCTTGATCACACCATGTATGAGATACTAACTCGAATGTCAATTTGCAGAAGTTCAAATGATCTGGGATGCAGGCAAATGAGCAGTAAAAGATGTAAGCTGCAGTTAAATATCTTGTTGTTTCTCTAAGTTTACTTTAGTAAAATCAGAGCATATGTTGCATGTTTATTAACTTATCATATCATGTCACTGAACTTGAGAATCTGAATTGCACTTGTAATGAAGAAGTTTCTGTTATGCATCTATAAGTTCGTTTTCCTTTTTTGCTTGATTTATTTGGTTAAAATTGTTTCATGAAAAGCATATTAATTAGCTTGTGAAAGTTAGCTCTAAATTAAGTACATTAAAAAGAAGCTGAAAAATTTATTTAGGAATATATTTATTTGTTACTGAAAATTATGAGATGCATGATTCTCTACAAGATGATTGATGCGATTAATAATATTAGGCTCAATTCAAATTCGGTTTCCATAGTAAACACATCAACATGAGGAGTATCACTATTAAATCATATGCTAACCAAACATGCATGAAGACAAAATATTATTCATAATTAAGATAGAAAAAGTTTGATACAGCCAAAGATTAAAAAATCTAGCTAAGAGTTCTTTCGAAATGAAGGTTTCGACCTCGTTAAAACCTTAATTGGTAAACCTAATGGGAAAAATCTAAAGAAGAAAAGAAGGAAAACCTTAATAAGTAGTAAAGTTTCTTGATTAATGAATGAAGTACACTCAAAAACAAGAATTCTCAGTTATAAGTTAACTTACGCATTCTAGATTTAGCAGCATACAAAAATTCAGCAACCAAATCAAGAACTTTTCATATGTGTGCCTTAACATGAGGCTTGAACAAAGTCTTGTACTAAAGAATTGACTATTCATCAATTTAGAACTCCTAGAGTCTAATCTCAAAAACAAGCTGTCTAAAAATTCACAGGTAAGAAATCAAGCATGAAACTCATTAACGTTAGGCATGTTTAACACATAACAAGATTATTCAAAATAAATAAATAAATAAAACACATAAAAAGAACTCTGCCTCAGATCAATCCATTTCAGAATAATTAAATGTGTTGTGTGTGTGTGTTTACCTTAAAGCCTTCCATATGCCTCTGAACTTGTGGTGTTATTAATGCTTGAGCCTGCTATTTGCAATTTGGCTTGCCCATTCTTTGATTTGTGTTTCCTGTAGCAATACAAGTCCTTTTATTAATAGCAAGTTGAATATTTGCAATTTGAGTAAGATAGGAGCTTCACTTTTTTTTATCTCTAGAATGCAGAAAGCTTACTGAAGAATATAATAAATTTATGAGAAAAAAACCTCAAAATTTTTATAGTGATTCAAAGACAGAGATAGAATGTTTAGCTATCAGTGACCTTTTGATTGATTGGAAAGTATTAACTAAGCCAATTTTGTTGTATTTCTTTCATCTTTGCCATGATTCTTCACATGATGATTAATTTATTGGTACCAACGTTATATAGCGTGATACCAATAACTAATAACTATATCATATATATGTTGAATAAAATTACCATTTATTTAGTTATTTTTTTAACTATTTAGGACACGTGATAAAATAATATTAGGTTATTTTACTTAGTTATTTTTTTTAACTATTTAATATATGTGACAATTTATTATTAGATTTTTGCTTGAAAGACATGGTATCATTGTTGTATAAAAGATATTTTCAAACTTAATTGGGGAATTGGCAAACGATATGGAAAAGCATGTCTACAGGTAAATATTGTAACTTCTAACTCCCTATTTATTGAATAAAATGTTCTTCCCTCACTTTAAAATTATATTGTTTGTGACATTTAAATTAGTTCATCAGACAAACGAATAAATATTGTAGTCAAATTATGTCCCCCAAAGAATACAAATAAATTCACAGATATTATAGTCATACATGTGTGTATAAATATTGTAGCCACTTCTTCTCTCCTAGGGAAGAACAGCTCCTTCAAATTCAAAGGCTACACTGTTATAAAATTGGGAACTTTATTCATCTGGGAATATTGTAAGTATCTAATAAACAAATTCTTATACGGACTGCAGTAGAAAATGTTAAATGCATTTTCTTGATTACTATATTTTCATCAATCAAATGTGCAATTGTATGTTTCCCTTAAAATTAATTAACATTTTAGAATGACTGAACTTAAAATTATATGTTTAATTACAACCTCTCTTTATTTTTCTCTACATCCAAGCCATAAAATTGCTTCCTGTTACTGAGTTCATATATATACACACACTAATTAAGGTTTTAACGACGTTAAATTATAACTAGATTGACCCCTAAGATTATGTGAAATCATATGCTAGCCGACTCCATCAAGAGAGATATAATAAAACTTATTAAACTCTTTTCATTTCATCTTAATTTGTAACAATCTTTATGTTTTATGGTTAGCATACAATGGAGTAAATCGTTCAATGCCAACCGTCTCACTTTAATGGTATGTGTCCATCAAATTGTTACCAAAAAATATAATAATAATGCTATCAAAAGTATTTTGTTTCCCTTAATTCATAAACCCAAATTTATTATAAATTCTTTGTTGTTTTTTTTTTCCAATTTTTATGGCTCCCTTACATTGGAATATTTTATAATATAAATTTTATTCAAAGTAGTATCAAGAACATGATCATAGTATATATTTTATTTTTGTATTTGTTTTCTTGATTTCAAAATTTATAATATTTAATGCAAGTTTCGCATGACTTCTCTAATGATCAAAAGATTTTTTTAATGTCAAAATTTATTTCATGTTTTTTTTGGTATTAATTTGTTGTTACTTGAGTAGAGTTTTTTAAAATAAAAAAATTATCTTTAATGGAAAAATTTTAAATTTTGCGCTTTTGGTAGGGGTGACAATCTGAGTTATGATTCCTTTATTCATTCGAATCGATTCACTTTAAAGTGAATATGGATTTAGAAAAACATATTTGTTTAATAATTGGATCAATTCGATTCGACTCATTTATGAAATGAATCAAAAATGAAGTTTAGCTCACTAATTCGTTTATTAATTTAAGATTCATTTTATTTTTTCTTTTACTAGTTGTTATTTTTTTACCTAACATTCGAGAAATTGTTGCCAATTACCATATAAAAAATAAAAATATCTATATTTGGTAAGTTATTTTCAGCAAATCTATTAATTATATATTTCATATGTATAGATTTATGAAAAATTAATATAAATAAATTACTATAATATATGTTATTGAATAATGTTAGAACTAAATGAAAATCCGTATTCTATTTTTAATAAACGAATCAAATACAAATCTTCATTTTATGATTCATTTAATAAACGAATCAAATACAAATCCATCATATTTTGATTTGATTCGTTTATGATTCGATAATATTTGTTCCATTTTTATTGGCATTGTCCATAACAAAATAAGTTCAATTGAATTGTAATGAGGATTTAAAAACTCAGAGCAATTGGACAAGTTTGGACAAGTATTTGAACAACATCAGATGTAGATATCATAACGACGTTCACTCTTTTGGATATTTCAGAAATTTTAGAGCTCCAATTGACATGAGGTCAGTGTCATTAGAAAGTAGACTGGTAGATGATCACGTATATATAAAGAACTCATGATTTGGGCAAGGGATGAAAATGTTAAAAGTGTTTTAAGTTGTAACTCAAAACTAGTACACAATGTCCATTTGAGTTGCGTTCGTCTTTGTGTTTGAACACCAAGAGGTAGAAACTTTACGCTTAAGTTCCGTTTGAGAGGCGTTCGAACGTTCATGCATAAGTGAGTATTTTGGACGCATTTTTACGCTAGATTTTCACTATGAAACACCTACACTTGCTCTACCTATACAAACAAACTTAAAGCCACCTTAACCAGTTGAAGAAACATAATTTAGAGAGCACCCATACATTTTTTTTGTTCCTTCTTGACAATCAACCTAGAAGACTTTATTGATTTCATTGTCTTCTTTGTTTTGGTAAGATTGTTCTTTGATTGACCATCGACACAAACAAAACCTAACCTAATTTTCTAAGCCTTTAGAGTTCTCAAGGAGGAAGATTGGAAGTCGGAGTTCTGGCGTTACGTGCTTGTAGAGTTGATCCGTTTAGAGACTTCAGAAGTTTTGAAGAAGGTCGTTTGGTGTGGGCTCAATGAGTTCATCGGCTTATTATAGTTTAGAGGTATTAGAGTTAGTGTGATTGTTGTCATAGGTCGTTTACCATCACTGTAAGTTTTTCTCATTATAATAGATTTTGACTGGAGCCTAGATACCCAGAATTATTTTTTACTCGCATGAGTTTTCCACTTCGTCAATAAATTATTGTGTTGATTTTATTTTCTGCATTGTTATTTTTACTTTGATTTAATATTGTTAGACGTAAGGGTGCTTGTTGGTTATCCATAGAAATAACTGTTAGAACTTGTCTTAATTTATTATGCATTATTCTGCATACGATCATAATCTATGACTAAAATTGAACTTCCAATTGGTATCAGAGTCTGACCTCGATCCTTGACCCGTTTAGCTATGGAAAGAAGTCAACCCCTAAATTGTCCCCTCGTTCTTTGGTGAGACATAATACTTACATTGGAAGGTTCACATGAGAGCACTCCTTAAGTCCATATATTAGAGGGTCTGGATGTCAGAATTCCTCATAATGACTCTGTAAATGAGGATAGTCTTGAGATATCCTACACGAACTATTTAATGATGTTGGAGTTGGTGCTCGGCGCGCCAAATTTTGTTGTATTTATTGTAAATACGATGTATATTTTATTTATTATTAATAAAATTGAGTAATTTTCATCAATATGATTTTATATGGTAAAGGCGTAAAAGACCTTAAAATGAATAATTGTGACATAATTGCAAAAGCGCTGAAATTGTTACTGAGAGATGTCATAATATGATTCATTCTTAAAATGTTCCTAGTCAAGGTTTACATACTTGGTCAGTTAGTAAACCCATGAGACCGGTGCGTGTCGTATATTAGAATTATTATAATGGTTTGTCTCAGTAAACCATGAGTCTTGGGAGACTCGTATAGATACGTAGGTATTTATTGAATAAATACTGAACGACTCATTTAAAGATTACTGATAGATGGTACACCGACGTCAATAGGTCAAATAATATATTAGCTCCTTTGACTTGTGATACCATTGTGGATATGTAAGATATCCTCCGTACTTTGATGACAGTCACGTCGATGATCTTTTAAGATCAGACCTCTGCTTGTTCGTTGGGTATGGACTGATACTTATGATATCATGTGATGTATCTAGAGAGGATTTGTCAGTTCCATGTACGGGATTTAGGTGTCCAATTTGTGATTCTTTGAAATCTTTGGCCGAGGTATAATTCGGAAATGAGTTCTGAATATCTGTTAAGAATCATAATTATGTCTCGACACATGAATCATAGCGGAGATTTGACGTTTAATCTATATCTCCGGAATAATTCGGATACCTATGACAGAAGGATTATATATGTAATGAATTCGACTTGGATGGTTCAACTTGATTATCTGTGATCCTCGTAATTTGTGAGTGGATGAATTACGAACATGGAAATGGTTTCCCTGACAGATAAACTTGAACCTAAAGAGTCCCACAATATAAAGTGTACTCGTTGAGTACTTGGGCAATTAATTATAGATAATTCGGATTATTCATAATATACACATGCATATTAAATAATGTGTATATGTATACCATACACAATTTAGATTGGATACACATTACAAGCCTATAGAATTTTGACACTTGTTTTATTATTATTATTATTCTTAATTAATTAAGTGTTAATTAATTGTTATTATTATTAATATGGAAGAATATTCTTGAAATATTTTCTCATGTATTTATTTTATTTTTTGTTAATTAGATAAATAAATTAATTAATTAGTTAATTGATTTATTATTAAAGATAAGAATATTTTAGAATATTCTTATTAAATGGAAAATTATGATTTGCTAATCTATGTATTTCGTACACATGGAATATAATTAATAAAAATCAAATAATTACATTTTGATAAGGTGAAATTTTTGTCAAAATTATTGGACCAAAACAAAAGCAAAAATTGACCAATTTTTAGAAAATTCGGCCACTTGCTTCTTTGTATATAAATAAAATTGTTTCATTTGTTAAAAGGTTAATCACTTCTCATGTGTTGAAAAAAATTAAAAAAAAAGGGGGATTAAGGGTTCTAAGCAAATCATTCATCATCAAAAGGGAAGAAATTGGAAATTAGGTGTTTGGATTAAAGTAATTTAAAGTTTTCAATTTTTTAATTTCTTATTTAAGTTTCTTAAGCATGAAAGTATATATGTGATATTTATTTTGCATGTCTTAAATTTATATGTATCTTAGATATGTATATAAACTTAAATTTTATGTTGATTGCTTAGGAAACCTTAATTAGTTTCTTTATTTGGCATGTGTAAATTGGATTAATTAGGGAATTAATCTCAAAATTAAAATTGCCATTCTAGAGTGATATTACCACTCTAATATTGCCTAGAATTGTTCTTGAGACTTTATGTTGTGGTGATTTAATTTGGTGTAAATTAATTGGATTAATTTTGTGAATAAATTGAATTTTGGCATGAAAATTGGATAAATTAATTTCTGGATCAGATCTGAAATTAATAATTAAAATAGAATATTTTTCATGTAAAAATATGTTATTTGGATGATATTGGATGTGTATTGGGTGGTGGATTAATTCCGGAAATTGTTTCGGGGCGAAAACGTGAGAAAATGATAAAATTTGCGTCAAAACGGTCCGTTATGTGCCGGCTGTGATCCCAGTGAATTGGGCACTGTCCGGGCAGCCTAAGGGCTGACCGAACACTGCCCAAGTGTCCGGGATGACTCGGCTCGGTGGTTGGTCAATCGATTTGACCGTTTTCCCGTTACGCATATTATGTCGAAAAATATTTTCATAAAATAATCTGTCGTATAATGAAATATATTATGTTATTAAATCTTAATAAAAAATATATTTAAACTTATTTGAGTGAATTATAAATATTTGGTATTAATTAATTCGCTCGGAAAACTTTAAAATGTTTAAAAACCATTTTCGCCCTCCGCCGCGAGCTTCCGCTGCTTCAACCCCAACAAAATGGTATCAGAGCGTCTGATCCCACATCCAAAATAATTTTTCATGCCTTTAATATTTGATATTTAATTCAATTTATTTTTACACATGCTTGAGAATTAATTGATTGGATCAATTATTTTGGTTGTTTGACTGTTTTTTGTAAAATCCTTATAATAAGGCCTTGTGTTTTGTGAGTGTATTGTACACTAATGGGTCCGTCTCGTCAATACGGATATAAAATTTTTTTCTTAATATCATGGTTGCGTCTGACAAAACAGTGCGGCTATGGTTAATGTAAATTTGTTTATACCGGTAAAACTTATTTGATAAGAGACAAATTCGAACGAACGTGATTACCAATAGATGCCAAAGTAGTGAGGTGATGCATTAATACCTTGGATATGTTAATGACGAGTGCCTTGAATACGCCCCATCCAATAGATGCCAAAGCAATGAAGATCAGAAACGGTTCAGGACCTATTTTAAAGAGTCACATTGGATGTGATTGGTAATTGTTACCTACTTTCAAATATATTTGGACACAATGTGCCAAAGTTGTGTGTTCAAATATATTTGTGAGGTCTACTTCCAGCTATAAAATATAATTTAATTATTGAATTCTCGTATTTTGTTTGGGGATTATCAATTTACATAAAATAGTGGGAGGGCATCCTTATATTAAAAATCTATGATATGTTGGATGTTATCCTTATATTAAAAATCCATGATATGTTGGATGTTTTGTGATATTGATGAAAATACTGTTATCTGCTAACTCCTGTTTCTTTTGTAAAGTTTGTGATGGCAGCTACTACTTCCGCTAATCCGTTTGCTCGTGTTCTGGACACAAACAAACTGACTGGTCCTGAGAACTTTAGTGAATGGGAATTATTTCTTAAGATAGTCTTGAGATTGGAGAAGTTGAGTTATGTGCTGGATAATCCAGTGCCACTGGATATTCCACCGGAGTCTTTACTTGAAGAGATAGAGGTATTTGAGAGGTGGAAGGATGATGATATGAGAGCCAGGTCACTCATTCTCTGCTCTATGTCTTCCGATCTGAAAAAGCAATATGCTGATATGTCTGACTCCTACAGCATTATTACTCAACTTCGGGAGCTATTTCTAAATTAGGAACAAACCCTGGTATATATAATCTCTGTGGAATTGTTCTATGCTCGTTTGGCTGATGGCAAGCCTGTGAGTCCACATGTCCTGCACATGATGGATCTTATGGCGCAGCTTCGAAAATATGACTTTCAGCTGAATGAGACTTTGAGCAGGAATTTGATTCTTGGCTCACTCTCACTGGTATATTCCCAATTCATTATGAACTTCAACATGCATGGTATTCTTTGTTCCTACAGTCAGTTTGTTAGACAGTTATGACTCATAGCGTCACTATTTGTACAGATCATAGTGTTGTTGTACAAATTAACTATGTGACAAAGGAGATTGGACTCTTATCATTTGTGATTAGATCACCTTAGATATATAAATGATAGGAGGTCTTTATGATTTGTTCCTAGATTGAGAATGATATGAGACAGTATCAATCAACGAAGGATAAATCATTAAACATCCTTAGTCAGAGCATTGTCGAGATTGGACATCGATAGATACGTAAAAGACTAGTATTACACTTGTGCGTGTTATGTGAGACATAACGGCATAGTTCTCGTATATCTGGGTATAGGATACCCAGGCAAGTGTAATAGGAGGTTGTGTTTCACCGATGGTACGGGAAACAGCTTCGCTCTGGATTAGGCCACCGCAGAATCCCATTGGTAGTATGACTTTATGTCTGTGGGAGTCTGCAATCAGGGTAGGTGTATTTGGTTTTAACCTGAGACTTGCACCGCTAATACTTGCGACAATCAATATACTTTAGTTGAGGTCGTCCAGGGCTTTAACAGGTTCTGTGTACGCCAATGCTGGGTATATTGAGAATAGTTGTGTGTTGGGTGTGATGTCAAGACGGAAGTGTCACTCCAGTCATATGGAGATGATGGTCAAGTATGATACGGTATTAGTGCTCTTATATGCTGCGCGGCTATCAGGATATTATGACTAGGTCATGTATATCCGATTATAGAGACTAGTTACCAGACATCTGACATGTGCTTCGTACGGGGTAGACACATATCCAACCCCAGGCCTAGCACGTGATCATCTGATACTGGATCGAAATACGTAATACTACGTATACTACGCCTGATATAGATCACATATTCCTGTAAGGATATTTCCGGAGAATTGGGTAGGCATGGCACTTTGCTAGAGGCCAACCTTGTCTTGTAAATCAGTAAAACGTAATACTTGGTACTTACGTGTTCGGATAGTCTGACGACCGAATTTACTACCAACATATCCAGAGATCTCATGGGTCGCTTCCCAATGATACACCAATGATGTATGACTCGCATTATATATTAATCTGGGATTAATTTGAAGAGAGAGAAAATTAATCTGGGATTAATTGCGGAGATATTTTATCTACGATAAAATATCGATTTAAAGAGAGAGAACGATTAATTTGGAATTAATCGATAAATAATTTATTCGATATATTAAACGAAATTGGATTTCGATTAGGAATTAAAATTAGATTTTAATTCGGGTACTTGAATTAATTTAGAATTAATTCTCGAGCGACGTGATTAGTAAATTGGATTTATTAACGAGGCATCGGAAAAATCGTTAATTTAGAATTATCGAAGTTACATCGATTTTGAATCACGTGCCGCAGGTCGCATCGCAAATCACATCGCAAGTCATAAAAGTCAAATCACTTTTTGGAAAAGTAACTTTGACTCTTTGACTTTGACCTTTAAGTTTTGGAGGGAAATTTGGGGGGGGGGGGGGAAGACTTTTAACTTTTTGGAAAAGTAAAAGTCTTTTTTCCTTTTCACCTTTTACCAAGGGTAAAAGAATTGAATAAAGTAATTACATTTGTTTCATTATTTTTTAAAAGCATAAAATAAATGGTAAATGCTTTAGTATTTTTGGAAAATATATAAGTGAAATGTTTGACACCTTTTCCCTTAACTTAATCTCTCATCCATCTCTCTTTTTCTCTCACATGGTCACGCCCAAGGCAGAAAACTGCCCATGGTTGGTCGAAAATGATGATCCATTTTTGAGGGTTTTGTGACAAAATCCAAGTGCTAGCACACTCTTAAGAGGCATACGAAGGTGTTAGGGAAACTCACCCACGAGACGGGAATCTTTTGACGCAAGTTTGAGGCTCAAATTCATGGACCAAAATTGAAAACAGTGAGCAGTGGACTGCACACTATTGGAGCCACTTTGAAGGGGAAAATCATTTTGTTCTTCTTCAAATCGTCACAACCGATCGATGTGAGTGTTCCGCTATCTCCTTTGATATATTCACACTTATTATTCATGCTTGTTTGATGATCTTGGGACCTAGAATAAAACCAACACAGTTGCATAGGATGCTTCACACTACTGAGGACGACATTAAGAAAGGTGTGCACACACTCATCTCAAAGTCCTCTTTGCCTAGTTCTTCTTATTCTCAATTTACGAGATCATGCAAGAAGAAGAAGAAGAAAAAGGCAAAGAAGACTAGTTCTAGTGTTCCTCCGAAGGGAAAAGTTGAAAAGCCAAGCAAGTCGAAGAGAGGATAAGTGCTACCATTGTGGTAAGAATGGACATTGAAGGCGCAATTGTCCAGACTACATAGCTTCCGTCAGATGGGAGAGAGCCTCCGCATCAGGTATGTTTATTTTCCCTATCATTGATATCTCATTGGTTTGTGAAGCCATTGGTTCTTGGACTCACATCTGTAATTCGTTGCAGGGCCTGTAATCTAGGTGAGATGCAGCTGTATTTTGGAAATGAAGATTCCTTATCTGCAGCAGCCGTTGGTGAATACGAGATTCATCTATCCAGAGGCAGCATCATTTTGACAGATTATGTTTTTGTGCTTGGTTGTGCAACTAATATTATCTTTCTTTTTGTATTAGATATGAAAGGATATCATGTACATATTAAGAATCGTTCTATGTATATATATGATATGAATAATGTTTTGTTACACAAATGTTCAAATTCACACGGTCATTATATTTTGCATGCCATTGAGATGTTTATGAAATTGGGAATAATAAACATAAAAGATCTGAAATAACTGATACTGAATTGTGGCATATGCGGTTAGGTCATATAAGTGTACGACGCCTAACCTAGTTGGTTAAGAATGGTCTTATTAAGAATCTAACCATACAATCTTTTCTGACTTGTGAATCTTGTATTCAGGGTAGAATGACCAAAGCCCCATTTACTAGTGTTGGACATCGGGCCACTGACTTATTGGAGCTCATACATAGTGATGTATGTGGTCCTATAAATCACACTGCTCATAGTGGCTTTTCTTATTTCGTAACATTTACCGATGATTTATCATGGTATGGTTATGTTTATTTGATGAAACATAAATTGAAAACCTTTGAAAAGTTCAAAGAATTTCAAAACGAAGTAGAAAAATAAACTAATAAATTCATCAAATGCCTTCGATCAGATCGAAGTGGTGAATATATGAATATTGAATTCACCGAGTATCTTAAAGATAATGGAATTCTCGCTTAATATACTTCTCCGAGTACTCCACAGCACAATGAAGTATCTGAAAGGAGAAATCAGACTTTATTAGATATGATCTGATCGATGTTGAGTTTTACAGATCTACCTTACTTTTTGTGGGGGTATGCTCTTCTAACTACTGCACATTTACTGAATAGGGTTCCTTTTAAAGCTGTTACCACCACTCCATATGAGATATGGGTTGGTAGGAAACCAAACCTTAAATATATTAAGGTTTGGGGCTGTCCTACATAAGTCAGAGTGACACAACAGGATAAACTTTTACCTCGGGGGCAAAAAGTTAGGTTTGTTGGATATCCTTCGAATTCCAAAGGATATCAATTTTATGAACCCGAGCATCGAAATGTGTTCGTAGCTCATTTTACCAGATTTCTTGAAGAAGAATTCTTGGCAGAATGTGGTAATCATAGAAGGGTTGAACTTGATGAAGTCCAACCTATAGATGACAGACCGATATAGGAATCAGAAGTTCAGACAGAAGTAGATCCTTCTAGTTCCACTCTCCGTAGGTATACTAGGATATCGAGACCTCCTTAGCGCTTATATTTGATACAAGACAAGAGTCTCAATGTGCTTCTTGGGAGGAGACTGATCTGTATACCTATAGAGAAACAGTGTTAGACATTGATTCCGCGAAATGGCAGGAAGCCATGAATTCCGAAATGGACTATATGCATCAGAATCAAGTTTGGGACTTGGTTGCGCTTCCTGGGGGAATTTTTCCCATAGGTTTTAAATAGGTTTACAATAGGAAGTGTGGGCTTGATGGGAAGGTTGAAACCTTCAAAACCCGACTGGTTGCTAAAGGTTACACTCAAAGGCCGGGTGTAGACTATGATGAATCATTTTCACCAGTAGCGATGCTAAAGTCTATTAAGATTCTATTGGCTATCACTGCTTACCATGGCTATGATATTTGGCAAATAGATGTCAAAACGATATTTCTGAATGAATTTCTTGATGAAGAAATCTATATGCAACAGCCGGAAGGTTTTATCTCCAGCCAAAATTTTGACATGGTTTGTAAGCTTAAGAAGTCCATTTATGAACTGAAACAAGCTTCGTGTAGTTGGAATCTTCATTTTGATGAGGTATTCAGATTCTCTGATTTTCTCAAAAGTGAAGAAGAACATTGTGTTTATAAGAAGGTTAGTGGGAGCATGATTGTGTTCTTGGTGCTTTATGTTGCGACATCATGATCATTAGAAATGATCTTGGGATGATGTAGGGTGTTAAAGCATACCTCTGTAAAAAATTCCTCATGAAAGACTTGGGTGAAGCTTCTTATATACTTGGTATAAAACTCTATAGAGATAGAGAAATGAAGCTAATTGGGTTATCTCAATGTTCTACATAGATAAGATCCTAGAAAGGTACAACTTTAGTAATTGTAAAGTTGCTAATATACCTTTTCGACATGGCATTCATCTTTCGAAGAAGATGTGTCCTCAGGCAAAAGATGAAAAGGCTAGAATATCTAGTCAACCGTATGCATCATGCTTAGTAAGCATCATGTATGTCACGTTATGTACGAGACCTGATGTTAGTTATGCAATAAGCGTTACTATGAGATATCAGTAAAATCCAGATAACAACCATTGGATGGCCGTTAAACATATCCTAAAGTATCTAAACGGTACTAAGGATAAGTTTCTTATTTATGGAGAATGTGATTTACATATAATAGGATATACAGATTCTGACTTTTAGTCAGATCCTGATGATAGAAAGTCTACTTCAGGTTTTTTATTTACTCTTAATAATGTTGCAGTCAGTTGTAAATGTTCCAAACAAGGATCAACAGCTGATTCCACCACTGAGACGGACTATATTGCGGCATCAGATACTGCAAAAGAAGCTGTATGGATTAGAAAATTTATCAAAAAATTAAGAGTTGTCCCAAATATCGAGGGTTCGATCCCGTTGTTCTATGATAATAATAGTGTCATTGTACAAGCAAAAGAACCCAGAGCACATCGGAAATCGAAACATGTGGAATGGAAGTACCACATTATTTGTGAGATAATCCCTCGATGAGATGTTGCCATATGTAAGATATCTGGAGAGGACAACATAGCAGACCTACTTACGAAGGCCCTACCTCCAAGACTAAATGATAGACATGTAGAGGCGATGGGTATTAGAGACCATCAAATTTGGCACTAGAGCAAGTGAGAGAAAATGTTGGAGTTGGTGCTTGGCGCGCCAAATTTTATTGTAAGACAATCAACCTTTAAGACTTTATTAATTTCATTGTCTTATTTGTTTTAGTAAGATTGTTCTTAGATTTACTATCGACATTGTTCTTAGATTTACTATCGACACAAACACAACCTAACGCAATTTCCTAAGCATTTACAGTTCTCAATAAGGAATATTGATAGTCGGAGTTCCGGCATTGTATGCTTGCAGAGATGATCCGCTTAGAGACTTTAGAGGTTTCGAAGAAGGTCGTTTGATGCCGACCCGATGAGTTCTTTGGGTTATTAGTCTATAGGTATTAAAGGTGGCTGAGTGCTCCTATAGGTCTTTTACCATCTTTCTAAGTTTTTCTCATTATACTGGATTTTGACTGGTAGCCCAGATACCCATCGTGATTTTTAACTGGCAAGAGTTTTCCGATTCGTCAATAAAAATATTGTGTTGATTTTATTTTCTGCATTATTATTTTTACTTTGATTTATTATTGTTAGACGTAAAGGTACTTGTTGGTTATCAATAAAAATAATAATTAGGACTTGTCTTAATTTATTGTGCATTATTCCATATAAGGTCAGAACCTATGACTAAAATCGAACTTTCAGATACAAATTCTATTGGTCAATTCATTTTGCTACACATATCTTTTGGGATTTGAGGTTATAAAGTTTTTTAATTTAAAAAGTTAAGTTATCTAAAATATATTATTTTATTTCAAAAAACTGTTTCATTCTATTCATAATATAACATTAAAAAACCTATCTATTAAATTTTAATTTTTTATAAAATTTTTCATTAACAACATAACAATTAATTTTTTTTTCAACTAAAAAGCTTTTCTGGTAAAAACCTATTTGAAGAAACTATATATGAGAACTTTATCAAACCAAGCCTATTTTATTATAAATGTTATTAGGCCCTTATTAGTTTTTTGCATCTTTTGAAATAAGTTGGTCGACTATTGAGTATTTGCTTTAATCCTCTCTAATGTAGGACTCAGATTATCTGATATGTATAGGTAGGTAATTGGTTGTTTGTTAATCATAAATAAAAATAAATAAATATTTTATGCATTCAAGACTCGAGAGTATTAAAAAAAAAGTTAAAATAAATCAAATTATAAGCATGTTACTACAAACAATTCAAATTTAGATTTATAGCATACAGCAACTTAAAAAAAAAAAAAAAATTAATAAATAAAAAAATTATAGCCTACAGCAAACTTATAAGGTAATGGAATTTATAAGAATACCTAAAGCCCATACTTTTCCTGACCCATAAATGGCTCAAATGGTAGTGGGCCGGGCCGCCGACTGATGGATTTACTTTTTAGAAATTATACAGAAACAAAAGCATCAAGTAGAAAAATGTAAAAACAAAATAAAGAGCGAAGTAAAATCCAAGGCAAAAACCTTCAAAGAATGGAATGTAAGAAACAGTAAGAACCTCCACTCCACTGAACAAATTTGGTTTAAATAATAAGACTTCAGAAACAACTTACCGAAACATCCTCCTAAAGTCCATCGGCTAGCTCTAGTGCGTATATATATAACGGAAAAAAAAATTAAAAAATGGTAAATTACCTGAGATTTGAAACAACTCCATTCTGAACCTCAGTCTTCATTGTTGCCCTATGCGAGTGAACCCAAAAAAAAAAAGACCCACTTAAGTAAAACTATTCTATCTATACTGTTTCTGATTCTATATAATCTACAAAAGAAGAAATGAACATACCACTTTTCAACAACACTTGAGATTTCTTGTAGACTAGACTAAACACACATTGAAGAAGAAGAAGAAGAAGAAGAAGTTGACCAAACATTCAGTAGATGAATGGAAACTCTCAAAGAGAATAAATTGCAATAGACTGATAAAACTTTGTTTGAATTTCTCTTTTGGTAGTTACAAGGGTGATAGTACCAGGAAAAGGTTTAAAAATTGTTTATAGTTTATTGTATAAGCTGGTACTGGCATCAGTTGTGATGTAACTAACAGTAAGTACATGTATTATCTAATATAAAATTTCTACAATCTGCTGCCATTACCATTTCATGAAAGCTCAGTCCTTTTTTTTCTTCAGAAAGATATACGGCAGATCTTTTATTATATACCATTAAAATGTACTTTTTTCTGAATTAATGTTGACCCGAAAACAAAATCGTTCAAACGAATCAATTTCTTCCTTTTCTTTTCTAATTCCTCAAGAAAGGAGTCAATTTCTTCAACTAACAAGAGTGATACTAATGATTATAATAATCTGGCTTGTTTATGCAGCTCAACTAACAAGAGAGTGATACTAATGGTTATAATAATCTGGCTTGTTTATGACTTCTGATTTTTAAAATAAACGTTTGAAATGGATGAACAATTATATTAAAGTAAGATACTGGAAAATAAATAAATACTGAATGTATTGGAATTAGAATTGAAAAATAAATTATTTGATTATTGGAATTTTGATTATAAAAGGAAAGCTAGAATTAATAAAGAATAAACTATTGGAAAAAAAATATTTTTAAAAGCACTAAAACTATTGGAAATAAAATTGATATTATGGTTGGATTGATTTGTGTTGTTATTCGATTGAGTTGTGGTATCTCTTATTGCTGATCTTCTCTTTTTTTTTTTTTTTTTTTTTTGAAGAAATAAATTTCATTAATACATTTGATATTTGAAGGAAAATCATCCTTCCACTGAACAGGGCAAAGAGTCCTAACGGCTACCTTTGCTAATTCATGGGCAAAACCATTACAGAGTCTAGGGATATGCCCTACAGAAGCCCCATAATTCTTAACTAATTTCTCCCTAATCTCCTTAATGATCCAGAAAATTTCTTTCCGAGTACCCTTCCTGTTACTAATGAGGTCCACTACTTGTTTACAATTTGTCTCTAACATCAATCCATTCATATTAGCATCCTCAGCCACCTGTAGTCCAAAATTTACAGCTTCTGCTTCCCCAAAATCCGCGTCTCCATCCGAGCGAATGATCTTTAACGCTATTAGCACAACTTCACCTTTGCTATCTTTAACAACAGCTCCTAACCCCGCAAGATGATTATGTTTGTCAACTGCTGCATCTGTATTCATCTTCAACTTTCCTACTGGAGAAGGCTCCCACTTTCCCTGATTTTCTGCCCCCCCAAATTTCTTCAACCCTTGCTGCATCAGAAGGCTACTGCTTTCAGTCACAATTTCTACCCTCACCACTAATCTGCTAGGCGTCTCTTGTTTATGCTCAAAAAGCGAGTAATTTCGTGCTTGCCACACAGCCCAGCACAGCGCCATGACCAACTCGCAACCCTTCTCATCTCCATTTGTGGCAATACTCTGAATCATACTTAAGACATCACTAGTAGGGCCTCTTTCAATCTGCTCAGCAAAAGAGGTCAGATTTCATACTTTCCTAGCATACTTGCACTCAAAAAACACATGGGGCACCGACTCCACCTGTGAATTACATAGCTTACAAGTTGGATCCTCAATCACTTTCCTTTTCCATAGGTTCAGATTTGTGGGTAGCATATTTTGGACAGCCCTCCAAATAAAATTTTTTATCTTGGCCGGTAAGCTGCTAGTCCAAATCAGCTTCCAATCATTTCCCCTATCATTCCTGCTAGCCGAGGCTTGCTCATTGTTTCTGTGCGCAATCTGATATCCACTCCGAACTGAATACATTCCTCTCTTATCATAATGACACACTACTTGATCTTCTTGTGGCCTATTTGGCAATGGGATCTTCAAAATCTCAGTTGCATCCAATTCGTGAAACCTTCTCTTTATCAATTCCTCATCCCACCGATTATCACGAATTAACTCCGCAACAGCCGCTGAACCATTCATCTCAACTGTCATGATTGGCTTAAAAGTTTCGGGTCTCGGTATCCAACTATCACTTAGAATTTTAACGCGCTGTCCATTCCCGATTCTCCATCTCAATCCCTTCCCCAAAACTTGTCTTCCCCAGAGTATGCTTTTCCATATAAAAGATGGATTTGAGCCTAACTTTGCATTCAAAAAATATGAGTTCTTATAATACCTTGCTTTTAATACCAATGCTGTTAAGGAGTCAGGGGACTGTATCACCCTCCAGCCCTGTTTTGCTACCAAGGCTTGATTGAAGCTTGATAGATCCTTAAAATCTAAACCCCCTCTAATTTTTGAGTGACAAAGCTTCTCCCATCTAGCCCAATGGATATTCCTCTTTTCCTTTGAAGAACCCCACCAAAATCTAGCTATCGCCTTCTGAATTTCATTACAAACCCCGTGTGGTAATTTAAAAACACTCATCGCATATGCAGGGATAGCCTGGGCTATAGCCTTGATAAGCACTTCTTTTCCCCCACTCGAGAACGATTTTGATTGCCAGTTCGAAATCTTACTCACCACTCTCAACTTAACCTCATTGAAGAAACTCGCTTTTTTCCTTCCCACCATCGCAGGCAGTCCCATGTATCTTTCATAGCGAGACACCACATTTAGACAGAATATGTCCTGAATTGCTTTAAGAACCTCAGGTCTCGTCTTACTGCTGAAAATCATAAAACTTTTATCAAAATTGAAGATTTGGCCGGAAGCTGTTGCGTAGCTATCAAAGATGTGCTTTAAAGCTTTACAGTCCCCTACCTCTGCTCGGGAAAAAATCAGACTGTCATCAGCAAAAAGCAGGTGAGAAATCGATAGATCCCTGCTGAATTTTAAGGGCTGAAAATGCTTCAGCTGTTCCGCATTTTTGAGAAGCTGAGTGAACGCCTCTGCGCATAGGATAAATAGATATGGGGACAGCGGAAAACCCTGCCTAAGACCTCTCTATGGCTTGATAAAACCCCTTGCAGTGCCGTTAATAATGATCGAGAAAGATGCAGTGGTAATACACCCCATAATTCTTCTGATCCAGCTTCCTTCGAACCCCAGTTTTGTCATAATACTCTCTAAAAAGCTCCATTCTACTCTGTCATATGCCTTGCTAACATCCAGCTTTAAGGCCACCAACCCATTCTTCCTCCCTTTGGCATGTCTAATTTTGTGCAAACACTCATACCCCACTATCACATTATCGGTGATTAGCCTCCCTGGAATGAAAGCACTTTTTGCTGGTGAGATAATCTGGTGAAGAAAACCTTTTAGTCTATTGGCTATGGATTTCACCACAATCCGATAGATCACATTGCAAAGGCTAATCGGCCTTAACTATGACATCTTCTTAGGGGTTGGAACCTTTGGGATCAAGGCTATATGTGTGTGATTTAAAGGGGTGATATCTCCATGACTATTAAGGATCTGCAGACAAGTAGTAATTACGCCATGCCCCACAGTAGGCCAATGTTTTTGAAAAAATATCGCTTGCAAACCATCAGGTCCAGGAGATTTGGTTGGGCACATCTGAGCTAAAGCCTCCATAACTTCCTCCTTCGTAAAATCCTCTCCTAGTTTTTCATTCATCTTTCTTGAAACACTAGGCCTAACCACTTGTGTAACCTTATCTATTTGCTGTTGAGTTGAGGTCGAACTGGTGTAGAGACTTTGAAAATAATCACATATGATACCCTCAACTGTTGATTCGTCTTCAATCCATTCCCCCTGCACATTTTCAATGCCCCAAATTCGATTAATCCTTCTGCGTTCTGTTGCCCTTCGATGGAAGTAATTGGTATTCATATCCCCTTCCTTAAGCCAATCGGCCCTGGATCGTTGTTTCCAAGAAATCTCCTCCTCTCTCAAGATTTGATCGATTTTTTCTTCCATCTGCCTTAGCTCTTTTACATTCGCCATTAATCCTCCTGATTCTTTACAATTTTTCAGTTTCTCCATCCATTGTTTCAGCTCCCTCTTTCTTCCTCCAAACTCATACTCATCCCACCTTCTCAACCGAGCCATCAAATTCTTTGCTGCGTTCTGAAAGCTTTTCACAACATCCCCACTCTCCCACCTTGTAACGACCAGTTGTAATCACTACTATCTATGACGATATTATTATGTACGCGACATAGGAGTGTAAGATAAATTATGCTGGGACTCAAATACAGTTATGAAAAGACTTTGAGAACGATTGGAAAATTTCTTGAGGTCCCGAGAAGAAACTGTATCATGTGCCCTTTTATACTATATATAGTATTTGGGGCATAACTTTTTCATACGAACTCGGAATTTTATGAATTTTATATCGTCGGAAAGCTTAGACCGAGACCTACAACTTTTGAAGTTCTAAGATTTTGATAATTTGACACTTATATAATGATTTGGTTTTGATGTTGATAGTATGTTTAATGGGAGTTAAAACATTAGATAGTTAAAGAATTTTGGAATTGTTAAGTTTTGTGTAAAGACTTGATGGAATGAATATAATGGATTAGGAGATAATTTGATGATGAATTGATGGTGTGGATGATATAAAGTAACAGTGTGATGATGTTTTGTATGTTGGTTTTTTTTTTTTTGTATTGGAAGAGTCAAACAATGAAGAACAAATAAAGTAGTGAATGAGAACTTGACAGTGAGTTTGTTATGTTATACTTTCTGGACAGGCCTTGGTTTTTCAGTTATAACTTGCGTTTTGGGTATCCGTTTGATAATCCGTGAAATTATGAGTAAACTAGGAACATATAAGAATATCATATTCAAAATTCAGAATTTTTAGACTTAAGATGGAATCGTACCGAATTTTCAAACTTAGCCGCACTGCAGTGAGTTACTGATTCTGTGGTGACAGAACAAGGTGTAAATAAAACCTTATAATTTGCGTTCTAGAAGTCGAAATTAAGTTCTGTAAAATTCTGCGTACTCTAGACACATAAGGGAGTAGCATATCCAAAATTTAGAATTTTTGGACTTAATACAAGATCGAAACGAATTTGTGAAGTCGGACGACTTGCTGCCCTAGTGCCCAGTTTTTCTGTTGGACAGTCCCTGAAATTCGGTCTATAAGTTGAGTTTCTGAAGTCGGAATTGAGATCCGTAAAAACCAACATAAACTAGAAATATTGAGAACCATTGTATTAAAGTTTCAGCCTTAGATTCATTCCCAATTAATTATGGAAAAATTTCAAAGTTGGTCTACAAACTGTAAATTTCTGGCCGTTCGAATAAATTAAGTTTCCGCTACCGCACTTGCGTAACTCCAAACCTAAGTCCGTGAAATTCATAGATACCATAGATATCATCAATATTCAGCAAGATTATGTATCCATACATTGTATATTCTGTTATGTCATATGAAGATGTTTCGAGTTATGCAAACTAACGATCATATTGATCTTAGATTGATGTCAGGATACTAAAAGGTAGCTCACGCCGTGAATCGCTCTCGATTTACCATAGCACAGTGAGTGGGCACTTTATCTTTTGCTTGATTTCTTTATTACTTGTATTTAAATACCAAACTTACTTTTCAGTAATTAGGGCGTTAGCCAAGTTAATTTTTATATCATATATGATTTAGCATATTTTGAGAAGTTTTATGAAAAATAAACGTTTCAGTTTGAGTTTTATGTTTTTTTTTCAGAACATGTTTTATGGTTTTTCGGGGCATGAGGTAAAACCTCACCCCAGTATGTAACTTGAGATATAGTGGAATTGACGGATACAGAGAGCAAGTGCACATGTTGAGGACTGGGGGAACGCCTCTAGATCCTCAGCACCCAGATGGTACATTCCTGGGCGGAGATGCGCCTTCGGGCGGAGATGCGCCTTCGGGCGGAGATGCACCTACGGGCGGAGATGTACCTTCGGGCGGAGATGCACCTACGGGCGGAGATGCGTACGGGCGGAGATTCTATTTTCAGAAAAAGGATTTAAATTTTTCAGTTTTCAGAAAAGAGTTTTAGAAAAGAATTTATAAAGACGGATTTAGAATGAAGTACAAGAAAGAGTTTTCATTTTTCAAATTCTCAGTACTTAGATTTCAGAGTTTCAGAACATAATTTTCAGAACTTAGATTTTGGCAAATAGTTTTCAGAAATATTAGTTTCCATTCTGAAAATTCTTTTCCCACTCTTCATTACAGAGGAAACGATCCAATCTTTCTTCCACTAAATTTGATCCCCATCGCCGATTTGACCAAGTAAACTGATATCCTTTACACCTCAGATCAGTTAAGGAACATCCTCTGATAGCTTCTCGGAACTCAGCTATAGTATTCCAATTTCTATCATTCCCACCCCTCTTCTCATTTACATCCAGAATTTCGTTAAAATCCCCAAAGCACAACCACGACAGAGAGAAGAGATCTGCTAATCTCCTTAAAAGTTGCCAAGTATGCTATTTTTGATTTGTCTCTAGATGCCCACACACCCCAGTGCACCTCCAGAGCACCCCTTCATCTCTATGCACCAGAGCATCAATATGATGAAAGCTGTACAATTTTATGTTAACATTTACTGAAGAATCCCACTTCAATGCCAAACCCCCACCCATTCCACGTCTGTCTACACTAAAACGACAATCAAAATTTAATTTTCTATTAACCGCTTTTATTTGTACAGCCGTCATCCTTGTTTCACAGACAAACAGAATCTTTGGCTTGTACAGTTGGAGGAACTTATGCAGCGCCCTAAACGCTCGGGGGTTCCCAAGTCCCCAAACGTTCTAGCTTAGGAGATTCATTGGGTTCGCCGGGGCTGGGATTCAGCCGCCGCCGATAAACTTTGATTCTCGGTTCTTGGTGCAGTCTCTTCATCTCTGTTAGCTTTCTTCTTTCTCTTTTGATTCGGGCTACTAGTTATAGCTTCTTCTCTGTGTCGCTTGCCCAGTTCAAATTTTCCGTCTAATTCCATGCCCTTGCCTTCATTTTCCACTTTCTATTCTCATCGGGCCTTTTCTTTTTAGCAAAAACAACTGTTGCAAGGGCTTTCCCTCTCTGGGCCACTTCTATTGTGGGTGAAGCCCCCACAAGGCCCATATCGACCTTCCCCAAAATTCTCGCCATTATCCCCTTCTGTTTACTCTCATTCCCCCCATCTTGCTCTGTATTCGCAGACCTACTATCCTCATACTCCATTTCCCCAAACTTACTACTCTGATTGACTAAACACTGCTCCTGCCCCTTCTTTTGTGGTCTCGATAAAAAACCCCCCACTAACCCCCTCCACGTCAGCCTCTTCCCTGTCTTCCCCCTGATTCTGTAATTCAACGTGGTTCGGGTCACTGAAATTTTCCTGATCAACCAAAGCATCTCCTTTACCATTCTCATTCCGCAAATTTGACCTACTATTGTGGTTTTCACTTTCGACACAGTCCTCCTCTGTATGTCCCTTCCCCTTCCCTTTCCATTGCTTAGATTTACTCCATTGAATCGCTTTTAGCCACTGACCAAAAGGAAGTAAATGTTGTGATTGTCCTGTGTACCTTTCACATTCCTTCAGCTGATGTCCCAGAAGTCCGTACAGAAAACAGAAGACATGAAGTCTTTCATACAACAAAGGCATAATAATACCTTCACCACCCTTATGGTCTAATCTTAGGAACTTTTTTAAAGGCTTGGTGATATCTAGGGAGACCCTAACCCGGACATATTTCCCATAGCATTCCCCATCATTATCCACTCAAATATTTTCCACATTCCCTATCAGGCTAGCGATTTCTTCAATTGTGTCTCTATTCATACACATAATTGGAATATTATTTACCTGGACCCAAAAAGAGACAAGATTAAATTCCTGCTGCATAACATCCCCAATTCCAGCCGGCTCGCTCAAAACCATTAAAGCCACATCATAATGCCAAGGACCACCCGCTTTAATTCTCCGTTTATCTACCTCAGTCCCAAATTTGAACATAAAAATATTGTTTCCCAGCCCTTCAATTCTTACTCCCTTCGTTGTTCTCCACAACTGTTGCATTGCCATTCTCAATCCCTATCCATCAACGGCCTTGTGTTGAAGAATTTTTCCAACCAAACATCCTACCACAATCTGCTCACCCTTCTCCTGCATATTCTTATTAAAAGAAACCTCTGCACTCTCTTCTTCTCCAAGTGAAATAGACTTGCATCTTCTGATAAGTTCCTTTGTATCCATGAATAAAAGTGTTTCCCTTCCCCACTTAATTTCCTGTAAACTGGAATTTGCAAGATTTTTCCGCTAATACTTTGACTGACAGTCTGCCCTCCTAACCCTAACTCAGCCCTAGATAGAACCGAAGAAGGGGTAAAAAAACCCATACTGACTCTGGGCCACAATCTGCCCACTAACTCTCTCACCTAAAGTTTTCAGAGAAAACCTAAGGAGAGACTCCATTATCAAGTTTAGTATATAGTCGATCTTCCTTACCTCTTATAATCCTCCACTCAATCGTTCCCTCTACTTCCTCCATGTCACATTGTGCACTCATTCTAGTTGGATGATATTGATACATGATGGAGGAAAAGTGGTACACGTTCAATTTTTTAAACAACTAACTTTGTCATAATATTTATCTTTGAATCTATTGAGCTTGGGCCGAGTTGAATATTTTGGGTGCAAACAATACCCCCAACAAGGTTTTAGCCCATAAGTCATTTAACATGTATATAAACTTATCTTCTCCACATTTTCCTCTCTCTTTTCTTTTATTTATACAATAAGTCAACAAAATCTCTCAATTCTAAAATTCCCAAATTTTAAAACAAATTCTAATTTACAAAAGAAGAAAAATCAAAATCTCTATTCCATTAAAATTCATAATCCTCCTCAAGATTCCTTCTCAAAAGTTAATCCAATACAATCCAAGGTCTCTCCTACATTCACTGCATTCATGGCTTCATCATCAAAGTTGCCTCATTTGTAGCCGTCCCTGTGTGCGCTGCAGTGCAGGCGGCCATCCCTATATTGCGCGCTCCAGTGGCTAGACCCACAACGTCACGCGCTCATCCAAAACCAACAGCTTCCAAATCACGCGCTCAACCTTCAATCATTTCTTCATTAGCCATGATTCCATCTATAATATATCATTCCTTTTTGCTTAATAGGGTTTGATTGTTACTAGGCTTTCAAGTTTGCCACTTTTCTCAGGGTAATTCTATTGCTTATATGATTTTGGATTTAAAAATTATTTGGTAGTATTTTGAGAAATTTTAGTCTAAGACTTGGAGGTATTGAAATTACGGGTGTTTAGTGGAGGAGAAAGATCTGAACAGTTTGCGGCCATTGGCCTGCTATTCCTGCCACTTACTCTTCAAAAATTTATTGAAGGATATGGTAGAATTAAAGTGCTATTAGATTTTTTATTGATGATTAAGTGACTGTTTGGACTTACTTTCTTTTAATGATGCTAGCCATAAATTGTCATATGATTTCATACATTTAACCGTTCCTAGTCAAGGTTTACAATTTCTTGGTCAGTAAGTAAACCCGTTAAGACCGATATATGTCGTATATTAGGATGATTGATTCTAGTGGTTTCTCAATGAACCATGAGTCTCATAAGATTCATATAGACACGTAGGTGTTTATATCGGATAAACACTGAACGACTCACTGAAGATTCTTAATAGATAGTACACCAACGTCAATAAGAATCTTCTTGGGTTGAGTGAGCATAGTGATTCTTCAACTTAAGATACCACTGTGGATGTATGAGGTATCCTCCACACTTTGATAGCAGTCACGTAATCGATCTATTTAGATCAGACTTCCGTCTGTTTATTGAGTGTGGGCTGATCCTCAGGATATCCTGTGCGTATTAAGATAGGATCTGTCAGGTATCCTTTATGGAATTAGCAATCTCTTAAATCCATGGGCCCGTGGTACACTATAGAAATAATTTTTAAATATTATTTAAGATATTACTAATAGAATCGTCGACGAGATTATTCCTCAAGAGATTTGACATTTATATCTATATCTCTGGGATAATCTGGAAACCTGTGATGGAAGGATTACACGTATACTGTGACCTCGACCTGCATGGTTCAAAAATTTTATCTGTGTTCGTCATAATTTACGGGTGGATAGATTATGGACACGAAATTAGATTTCTTGACGGATATGCCTGAACCTATAGAGTCTCACTAATGAGATATACTCGTAGGTCACTAGGGCTATATTTATAAATAATATTGATTATTTATAAGTTATTTAACAATTAAACGATAATACATGCGTTTGAGATCTTTCGGCCATTTATTAAATATCGAATTGTGATTTTTGACATTTATTATCAATATATGTATTTTGATTATTTAATGTAAATATAATACATATTTTTGAGATATTTGTATTTAATTATTTGATTATTCAATTATTTAATAATTAAATTAATTAAATAATTAATAGCTAGTCTACTTTAATAAAGTAAGCTAAATGGCTATTTTTTATTGGATTTTATGGCCAATTTTTATTGATTTTAAATGACATGATTTAATTAGTTTAATTGTGCTAAACATCAAATTATTTGATGATTTATTACCACAAATTTCCATTAAATTATTTTTCAATTAATTGATGAAATAAAAATAAAACACTTGGCCAATATTTTTCTTTTATTTTTCGGTCATTCAAGAAAAATTTATAAGGCTTGTTTTCTTTTTTATTTCATAATCTAAGAACCTTAAAAATCAAATACAAAGAGAGAAAGAGAGGAAGAAAAAAAAAAGAAAAAAAAGCTTGGATTTTTGAAAATTTGGTAACTTTTTTCTTACTTTCTTCTTTATGAAAATTGTTTCTAAGAACCTAGATTTCAATATGTGTAGATTAGTTTTTCTTCTACTTTCTTGTGGATGTATTTTCATGATTCAGAGCTTGATTGAAAGATGTAAGCATGTATATTAATTAAAAATGCTTGAAATTATTTATTAAGCTTTCTTTTTGCCATTTGATGGTTATTTACCACTATTCTTGAGTTATTTCATGATGGTGAGACTTATTTGGTGTTGTGGGAATTGAATTAAAGTATTGGATTTAGTTAATTTGGTGTCAATTTGTCAACTTATTGAAATTATAAAATTAGGGTGCATAACTCACTCCAAATTTGAGTATTTTCATATATGTGATGTAATTTGATGTATATATTATGTATATTAAATTTGGAAATTTTTGAATTTGATCTTGACATGTTTTGAACAAAAATGACCAAATTGCAATTTCTTGAAAACATGGGGACCATTCAAAAATTTCTGGAAAATTAGTTTCTTTGAGTTGCAAATTATATTTTCATGTATTAGACATGTATAAATCATTTTGGGATTGATTTGGAATCAATTAGAACCTTTTTTTTTTTTTGATAATTTAGGACTAAAATGACCAAAATATAAAGTTTTTGGGTTAAACGATAATTATTGAAAAATTTGATTCTTGGGTAAAAATATCAGTTTTTAAGTATTGAGTAATTAAAATAAATTAGTTTATTTTAATTACCCCAAAAAAATATGGAAATCGAAAAATTTTGATTTTCCGCATTCCGTTGCGTTTACCCCGAATTGCCACCCAAAACCCCCAACAAATAAGTACCAATTTGTTAATTTTTTGTGTTTGAAATAATTTTTTTTTAATGCCTCATTTAAGGCACTGAGACAGTGCCTCAATAAGGCTCTCAGTGTCTCATTTGAGGCACTGTCTCAGTACCTCAAACGCAAGAAATAAAAAAATAAAAAATATTTATTTAATAATGTTCTTGTTTAATTGATGTGTTGACGAAATCTTATTATTGTAGTAATGTAATATTGATGAGAACGTGACTTTTGTTTCTTGCATGAGTATGGCCGAATGTTGGTTGAGTTTTGGTGGCATTTGGAGTAATGAGAGTTTGGAGAGGCACAAGTTGTGCAATAGATATTTACAATTTATTTTGGATCATCATAGTTACAGAGGAAACTCTGTTGAAATTTTGGAAGATTAAAGAGGTATTTGGGGCAATAGGTAAAAAATGTATGAGTGCAGTTTTAAGGTACACTACAAGAAAACTGGCTTTCAGTGGCGAAATTTTTAGTGGGGAAATAATTTTCGCCACTAAAAGTTTACGTTTAGTGGCGAAATTAAATTTCGCCACTGAAAATTACTTTTAGTGGCGAAATTTTATTTCGCCACTAAAGGTAAACATTCAGTGGCGAAATCAGTGGCGAAAAATATTCCGCCACTAAAAATACACTATTAGTGACGAAATTTATAATTTTAGTGAGGAAAATATTTCCCCACTAATTAACGATAAAAATTTTGATGCCCGCCTTATCTTCGCGGCCTTTTACAGCTCTCCCAAACTTTCATTTTTGACCCAAACATTTCTTCAAAATATTGCTTCTTCCACTATCAACAAACCCTAAGATGCATTCACTTTCGATTCAACCACTGAAAAATTCTCTCTGCCTAAGGTTTATGGTTTCTCTCTGCCTCCAACTCATCTCTCTCTAGGTATCGCTTTGTCTATCCCAAAGACTCAAACTCTCTACCTCAGACTCATCTTTCTCAGTCTCTCACTCTCGCTCATCTTGCTCTCACACTCTCACGAATCACACTGAAATGCCCAGGTTCAAATTTATATAATTTACTCATTTTGTTAATAGTGCTGATGGATTATTACTCATTTAAGTGCATCATTTTATTTTAGGTTGTTAAATTTAATTGGGTTTCACTTATTAGGGCTTTCATTTAAATAGGTGATTGTTGTTTATTTCTGATCTTGCTCATGGATTTTTATTGATGTTGGTTTGATTTGGTCTCTAGTGCTTAATCTGAATCGACAAAACGATAGTTGTAGGGACAGCGTTTCAGGCTTTGGCTAGAAACCCTCACCACTTCTTCATCAAAAATCAGTCTTCTACATCATCCACGCAGGCTTCATCAAGGTAATTAACTTTTTTCTTTGCTTCTCCTCTTTTTGTTTCTCTGGGTTTTGGGTTTTGGGTTTCTGAATTTATGGTTTCTCCTCCAGCAGATAAATACACAAATAAATACTGATTTTTTGGCTTGTCGCTGGCTAATGCTTTATGACTTGTCTTTGTAGCTACAAAAAGCTGCAGCCTGTAAGTGATATTTCATTTATTTCAGGACTATTAGTCTAAAAAATTAAAATTTTATATGAATTTGGCTTCCTCTTCTTCTGGATTTTATTGAATTTAGCTCTGTCTTCTTCTGAGTTCTGTTCTGTTGAATTTTCTATTTGTTTGATTTTTTTCGTTTTCATCATCGACATTATCATCTTAAGAAAAAATTGACAAAAATTTTGTTAATATATCATCATCTTAAAACAAGCAAATGGAAGCTGGTTTCACATTTTGGCTGGGGTTTATTTTGGGCAATTTTTGTGTGTTCCATATTGTATGGATTATTGATTTTTTCCATTGTTATAAGTGGGATTTTGATAAGGGTTTTGATTGAGAAACCAATTAAAATAAGGGAAATGTTGAATTTTGATTACACACAAATGTAGTCTGGTTGCCTTTGTGCCTATAATATATTGTGATTATGCTTTATTTCGGTATCAATTGCGAAGAGAAGAAAGAACTTTCAAGAAGTTTAGGGTTGCGGTTTTTACCAGTCGGTCATAAACTAAAGGTTACTGTGAAGTTGATATTGATAGAGTCGGATTACAACCGAAACCGAAACTTGGGATTTTTCAGGTATTTATTTGATTTAATTTTTTTCAAGTTTGCATTTGGAATTTTTGTTCAAGTAGTAAATAAGTTTTAGTGGCATTATGTCTTTCTGATTTCTCTGTTTCACACTAGAGATTTACTTGCTTTCGGACATCTTATCTTTGTATAAACTTATTGTAAAGTTAAGTAGTTGAACTTTTAACAGGTGAGTAAACTTTGATTATTTTTATTGCTTTTTGCATTGGTAGTGCAATCTATAAACTCAATTCCTTTGGGGAAGGGTTATGGAATTTTCTAGCTAGACATTGCTAAAGATGGGTCATGTGCACTGGGAGGCTGATGGCTTGTATGTTCAACTGGATTCCATAAATGTATTTGAGGTAGTAGTTTTTTCTTGCAAGCTTCTAAATTACACTGTGTGCAAAGTATTATATATTATTTTATTCAGAGGATCAAGGGGCCGTATATATAAAACCTTTAGTTAGGTGATACAACTCTTTAGTTTGGAAAGAGTTTCTTTCCAGTTTTTGAGACAAAACCACATCTCCTTCTTCCTTTGTTGGTAAAGCTTCTGTTCACCCTGTGACAACTTGCTGCAGTTGAAAAAAATAAAAAGTTGTCTTTTTTTCCCTTGTGATAATGAAAATTGTGATATTTTGCTGCTATAAACAAATCTCTTCTAAAGCAGCATCACGTTAACTCTTGGCATGTTATCTCAAAGGCATTAACTGTTGAGATTGTTGAGTCTTCATTATTGTATAATGCTAGCATTATTCTCTCTCTTTTGTTTTTCTATTAATCAAGATAGTGAATGTAATTATTGCTTTTGATTCATGGTTGTCTATCCCTATCAACAAAAAATGAAATGCTGCCATAGTGTCTATGTGTAAATAACAGTTACTTGACTCTAAGATGGATGCAATTCTGGTTTTGGATGATTAGAACTGCTGGTTTCTTTCTTTTATCAGGTTTTAGTGACTTATAGCAGTCTCTCTTTTTCTATGTAATATCTTAGGGATTTCAGTCATTTGGATTTGGGTATGTTCTCTCTTTAGTCATTTCTTTCCCTTTTGTGCAAAATCAGATTGGTTCATTGTCTGTTTTCCTTTTGCTTTTTGGCTTTAGTTTTAGCTTTTTTTCATTTAGTCAAGCTTTGATGTAGAGACTCGCTATTCACTAATGTCTATGCAGTAGCCGAAGCAATTTGAGCCTTATAAACCGTCCAACATTAATTCGGTGATTCATTTAGTCACCGAATTAATTACATAAAAGTCTTTAAGACATCTAACAAAATTAGTTGTGGAAGAAAATTACATAAAAGTCTAACAAAATCTTTAGTTATGTGCTAGTTAGCTCAACAGGTAAAACGTTTTGGACGGTATAAAGATATAGGCTCTAAGGTCAAATTTCGCTCACATGAATGGAAAGAAAATTTAAAAACCAGCACCATACCCGCACATGAAAAACATACAAATTAAGAAATGTGTAATGCATATCAGCTATCAAGAATATTTCTATGGTAGAGAGAAAGTGATTATTGAAATTAAGAGTGGTCTATCGATAGGTATAGGCTAAGGTTACATGTCCATTTCTTCTAAGGTCCTAGCCTAAGGTTTAAAGAGATTCATTTTCAATTTCAATCAGTAGATATGGTAAAATTTCATAGCAGAAAATAAGGACTTTTACTAACAAATGGACTTGTCCTTTTCATTTCCGGTAGGGAAGTCAATAGGCACATGAGGCACATGATTTGCTGTGGCAAGGATAATGCATACAACTAATATTTTAATTTGCTAGAAAAATCATAAGAGACTTAATCCTTTCTTGATTTTTCTTTCAGAGCTAGCACATCCTCTGGATCTATAGTTGGAAAGTATTGTCACTTGAGAAGGTATGCCTTGTTATGTGCATTATTTTGGTTTTTATTTTCATATTGTTATAATCTATATCTGATATTGCATGTTTAATTGTTAATTCAAATTAGGATACTACAAAGGAAGCCAAATAAGGTGTTTCGCAATGAATAGAGAGTGGATTAATCATAAAAGTTTAAAAGATAGGCGAACTCCAGAATATAAAACGGTATCAATGAGTTTCTTAACTTTGCATTTGAAAGGGTAGGAAGCAATAGAAAAATAAGATGTCCATGCTACAACTGTTTGAATTGTATTTTCCATGATAGAGATGTGGTTTTCACTCATTGATTGTTTATGGGATATTAAAAGACTATAAAATTTGGTCTTTGCATGGAGAAGATACTGAAGATAATGAAGTAAATGGAGATTCTGATGGGAATGATGATTTTGATGGATTTGATGAGACTGTTCCTTTAATCCATGATATAACAAACGTAAGATCTATTAATTTAAATGAAGGTGTGGCTGAAGTGGGTTGTGATAGTATGGAAAATGACCATGTACATGAAAAGTTTACTAGATTGATGGAAGATGCCGAGCAAGAGTTATTTCCTGGTTGTAAAAGTTTCTCAAAGTTGGAATTTATTGTTCATATTCTCCATTTAAAATGCATCAATGGTTGGAGTGATAATCTCTAACTATGTTGCTTGGCCTTTTGCGAAAAGCCTTCATTCATGATGAAAGATTTCAAAAAATTCCTATGAAGCAAAAAAGTACACACATGATTTAGGTTTGAATTATACTAAGATTGATGTTGTAAGAATGATTGCATTCTTTATCGAAACAACAATATGCGAATCTTCAGAGTTGCCCAGTCTGTGGATGCTCAAGATGGAGAAATGGTGGTTGTGAAGTTGAAAATGATAATCTTAGTGCTTGTTCAAGTAAGGGAAGAAAAATTCCACAAAAATCTTGCGTCATTTTCCATTAATACCAAGACTTCAAAGATTTACATGTCTTCAAAGCTAGCATCTTATATGCGGTGGCATAAGGAGAAACGCTCTGATGATGGGGTTCTGAGGCATCCGGCCGATTCTGAAATTTATTTTCCTCACATTTTGTTTTTATTGCTGCAGCGTATTAGTGAAGTGAATTCTTCTAATCGGAAAAAACAAAAGATGCTTGCTTGCGTGGGTACCAAGTCTATTGCAAGAATTGCCCACGAAATGGTAAATTTTTTTTATCAGTTTGGTGTGTTATTTTATTTCTTTCAATTTATAGTTTTTATTGTATTTTACATTGTCCTATCTAACTCATAGAGAAGCACGACGAGTACCCTAGAAAACATTGCAGAACCAACAGAGTATCTTAGACTGTTTGCCAAAGAAAGAAAGAAAAAGGATGGCAGTTGGGTAGATAAAGAGGCTGAAGAAGCTTATCAAAAGTTGTGGGAATTACATGAAACACAATTGCAATGCAATGAAGTTGACACACTTACAACCCAAGAGGCTTTCACAATTGTTCTTGGGCATAGATCGGGATACCAAGAGGTATGGGAGAAGGCCCTCTCCCTTTCAAAAGTGTAAATCATGGAGGGCAACAAAATCATCATAGTGTGATGAATGAAGAGATAACTACTACTCGAATTCAATCTGAGGTTGAGGAGAAAATGACTAACTTTTGTCTAAAAAAAGAGGCTGAACTTCGAGTTACACTTAGTGCAGAGATAGAGGCCAAGTTGCGTGAGGAGCTACGCATTGAAATGAAGAAAGAGTTGCAACGGTTGTGAAAGAAGAGTTAGCCTCTTCGCGGGAGAGTCATCATCCACCAGTAAGTAATAAGATATTTATACAAAGCTATTTTTATATTCTTGTGTTTTGATACCAATCATATTATTGATACCATTTTGTTTATATAAATAATGATATATTTGCTTAATAAATTTACAGTCTGGTTCATCTTGTTCAAAGCCTATTGATGAGAAGAAATCAGTCCCAAATGATGGTGGTCCAACTCAATGTGATATTGTAAGTTATGTTTTGATTAACAAAATGACAAAAAAAGATTTAAAACATATTAGATTGTCATATTTATTGGTCATATTTGTAGGAGTTGTACACTTGCAAGATATGTAATATTGCGGTGAATGGCACACAAGAATATATGTCTCATATGCGTGGAGAGCGACGTGAGTAACATGCACTTGTTTATTAATTAAATATATTTGTATTAGCTATAACGCTATTATTACGGAATTTACATTTATATTATACAGATCAAAAGACTTTGAATGGAGCAGTTGGAGGATCAACTCCAACATTAACTTTGCAGAGAAAAGTGAGTTGATACCAAATTTTTAAGATAGCAAAGTAAAGTAGTTTGATTATTAATTTTTTTTAACTTAATCTCAGGATGGTGAAGATCGGAAGAAAAGACTGAAATCACAACGAATCCGTTTCAAATGATATGTTTCGATATCAGTTCTGTGACTTTTGTTTCATATATATTTCATAAATATCAGGTAATTTGAAACACTGTTTCAAAAAATGCACTCAAGTTGACTTTCATTTTATTTATTGAATTTTTCTCAAAACTAATTGTTTTAATATTTTTTTTTTTACACATATATGGTTTTATTTATCTATTGATAAGTCAATTATATATACTGATATAATTATTTTCATACAAATGCAGGTAACTATTTTGTTGGTTCAAAAGGTAGCGGACAATGAAAAGCTAGTTCAGTCGATGAATGGTTTCGTTTCACCATATGTTCAAAGTCTTTTTTGTAGTTTTAATATAGAATGTAAATTTAGATGTGAGACGAAACCAATAACTTTTGATTTTTAAATTATAATTAGTTGGTCATTTGTCTGTTTGAATGTAAGAACATAATATATTTTTTTGCTTGTAAATACATATATTCTATTTGTATGTATATACTAATGTATTAAAATTTATATGTTAAATCATTTTACAATACAAAATATCGTATGGTGTAAACAAATTTTGAAATATAATTTTAATATTTACCTAATTTCGTCATTGAAAATCATTTACCTAAAATTCGACTTTCAGTGGCGAAATTATAATTTGCCACTGACAGTAGCTTTTAGTGGCGAAAATTTCGCCACTAAAGGCAATAATTTTCGCCACAAAAAATCTAACATTTATTCCACTTTCAGTGGTGATTTCAATGTCGCCGCTGAAAGTACCTTTTAGTGGCGAAATTTTCGCCACTAAAGGTAACATTTTCGCCACTAAAAACAAAAAATTTGTCACTGTTGGCTACCTTTAGTGGCGAAATTTTTTCGCCACTAAAAAAGGTTTTAGTGGCGAAATCTAATTTCGCCACTAAAGCCTTTAGTGTCGCACTCTTAGTGGCGAATTAGTGGCGAAATCTAATTTCGCCACTAATTGTTTTAGTCGCGAATTTCAGGCTTTTAGTGGCGAAAATTTTCGCCACTAAAAGCCAGTTTTGTTGTAGTGGTAATTTGTGAAATGACTACTTCAAAATCATCTCTCATTTTCCTCAATTGAAAGTTCCGAGGCTCCAAATAATTTTTTTTTTTTTTTAAAAAAAGAGGAATAAATACCATTTATGCTATATGGAATCGGTTAAATAGAAAAATTCGAGAGATTTATTTGAAGTTTACTTCAATTAAATTAATGTTAAGATAGAAAAGTCGAACGATTTGTTTGATGAACTATTGTAATCATATTAATGTTACTAGATATTTAATTTGATTAAAATTAATTTATGTATTCTTGTTCTGATTATATTCTTACAGATTTAGCCAGAGGTACTGACATAGGTATTCTTCGTAGGTGTAGATCTACATTTGTTAGGTCTATTGGGACCCATAATAAAGAGGCCGGAACCAGTTCACAGAAGCCTCAGACTTTGATATTGGATTCTGATCAGACTCCACCTGCACAGGATCCGACGATATTACAGCACTTAACTGAGATGGATGTCGTAGGTAATGCCAACAATGTGGCATTAGTGACATTTAGTACAGGGTCAGGGCAACGCCATCAGCTCACTCTTGTTAGCCAGAGTAAGTTTCATATTATTATCATTATTTAATATATGATTTTTTTTAACATTTTATTCTTGTATTTATTTCAATGGATAGATTGAGCAATCCAATATTTGTGCACGCAAGATGCGTAAGAAATTATATTTTGAAGAGTTTAAGGTATTTATAACTTTTAATTAACTACTTAATATGAGAGATTTATAGTCAGGCATACATGAGGCACCCAATCGCATTACGACTATTGTTGCCATCTTGTAAGTATAAAAATTACAAGTAATAAATATTTCTTTGAATTACTTATTAATGTTTTATAGTTAATTACTATTACGTTGTTTGTAAATGGATAGGAGAAACTACTGAGCCATCATTCCAGTGCCTTTGAGCACTTCATTCATTCACACACGAAGAAAAATGACAGACACATGTTCGTCGATTAGCGATCTCAAGACGTTTATGTAAGATTTTTATAATGTTTTATGTTCAACTGTGTTTTTTACTTATATAACTTTAAAAAAAATATATTACGGTGTAACATTTCTCACATTCGTCATAGAATTGCTATACAACTACCTGAGACTAGTTGTTGCAGACTTGGGAGTCAATAGATGAAAACTGATTGTTTATTGAGATTGCCGGAGGGGAGAGGAAGAAGCATGTCCATGGTATGGGCTCCCAGTATGTACCTGATGGAAGTTCCTTATCTTCTGCTGCCTCAGTTTCACCGGCAAAAATGCAGGAAGATATCACTATGGTGAGACAACAGCTGCAATAGCAGCATGAGCAAATGCGACAACAGTAGGAGCAGATGCAACAGCAAAAACATGAGCAAATGCGGAGGCAGCAGTAGCAGATGCAACATTAGATACGTGAGTAGGTTCAAGTAGCTCTTCAGTTGATGCAGCAGCAGAGGCAGTTGCCTCGCGGTGGTACGGGGCACATGTATGAATCTTACTCTCTGCCCCCCAGCGAAAACATTTTAGGGCATAGCTAGCTAGCTAGCTAGCTTATTTAATCAATCAAATTATTGCTCCTCTCTTCTCTCTTCCATCTCTCAATTTCTTCTTTGGCCACACATAATGCTGCCCTGAATCTTTATTCCAATCATGGAAATCTTAAAATGGGTAAAGCCCTTTTAGTGGTCTAATAGCTTTCTTGCCTAAAATTTTCATCACTTTTGAGAAGGTTTTGCATTTTCTTCCCTCAACTCAACTGCAAATCACAAATTATGTTCTCTTCAAACCCTAGCATTAGCATCAAGGTCTTACTTTAACGTTTCACTTGTGTTGGGGCCATTGTAAAATATATATAGAGAGAGATTTTACAAATGCACGATTTTTGATTTTTTGATTTTTTTTTTTGTTTTGTTTTTTGATATATATATATATATATATATATATATATATATATATATATATATATATATATATATATAAACTATCTATTTTCAACATTTAACTCCATTAGTTATATGACTATATTCCATGCTCATCTGTTCTTGTACTGAACAAAACATAAATTGTAATTTATGGTCATTAAATAAGAATTTACAAGTAATTAAATATTAATCATATACGGTTACAAAAATGTGCATATGAAAATAGATTTTTGAAAATTTAACCACAACTCAAATTCTCATATTTAGCAAAATGGTCTGAGTCCATCAAAATGTTACCCAAAAAATAATAATAATAATAAATAAAAAATAAAAAATCTATCAAAATTATTTTGTTTCCCTTAATTCATAAACCCAAATTTATTATAATTCTTTGTTTTTTTTTTTCAATTTTTATGGCTCCCCTTACATTTGAATATTTTATAATATAAATTTTATTCAAAGTAGTATCAAGAACATGATCATAGTATATATATATATATATATATTTTTTTTTTCAAAATTTATAATATTTAGTGCAAGTTTTGCATGACTTCTTTACCAAATAAGTTTTTTTGGTATTAATTGGTTGTTCTTTGAGTAGAGTTTTTTTAAAAAATAAAAAAAAAAATCTTTCATGGAAAAAATTTAAATTTTGCGCTTTTGGTAGGGGTGACAATCTGAGTTATGATTCATGTATTCATTTGATTCGATTCGCTTTAAAATATATATGTATTTAGAAAAACTAACATATTTGATTAATAAATAATTGGATCAATTCAATTCAACTCGCTTATGAAACGAATCAAAAACAAAGTTGAGCTCACTAATTCGTTTATTCATTTAAGATTCATTTTATGTTTTCTTTCACTAGTTGTTATATTTTTAACTAACAATCGAGAAATTGTTGCCAATTACTATATAAAAAATAAAACTATCTATATTTGGTAAGTCATTTTTAATAAATCTATTAATTATATATTTCATATATATACATTTATAAAGAATTAATATAAATAAATTAATATAATTTATGTTATTGAACAATGTCAGGACAAAATGAAAATTGCTATTCTATTTTTAATAAACGAATCGAATATAAATATTAATTTTATGATTCATCTAATAAACGAATCAAATACAAATCAATCATATTTTAATTTGATTCGATACTGTTAGTTTCATTTTTGTTAGTATTGTTCGTAACAAAATAAATTTAATTAAATTGTAATGTGAGTTAAAGAACTCGGAATAATTGAACAAGTATTTGGACAACATCATATGGATTTATCATAATGATGTTCACTCTTTTAGATATTCCAGAAGTTTTAGAGCTCCAATTGACATGAGGTTAGTGTCATTGGAAAGCAGACTCGAAGAAGATCATGTATATATAAAGAAAGCATGATTTCGCTAAGGGACGAAAAAGTTACAAGTGTTTTAAATTGTAACTCAAAACTAGTACACAACGTGTGTTTGAGTTGCGTTCGTCTTTGTGTTCGAAGGCCTGGAGGTAGAAACTTTGCATTTAAGTTGCGTTTGAGAGGCGTTCGATCGCCGGTGCGTAAGTGGATTATTTTGAATGTATTTTTAAGCTAGATTTGCACTACCCTAACTATATAAACAAACTTAAAGCCACCTTAACGAGTTGAAGAAATACAATTTAGAGAGCCTTCATACACTTTGTTTCTTTTTTCTTGACAATCAACCTATAAGACTTTATTGATTTCATTGTCTTCTTTGTTTTGGTAAGATTATTTTTTGATTGACCATTGACACAAACACAACATAACCCAATTTCCTAAGCCTTCGGAGTTCTCAAAGAGGAAGATTGGTAGTCGGAATTCTGAAGTTGCGAGCTTGCAGAGTTGATCCGTTTAGGGAAGTTAGAGGTTCTGAAGAATGCCATTTGATGTGAGCTCGAGAAGTTCTTCGGCTTATTATAGTTTAGAGGTATTAGATTCGGCGGAGTTTCTGTCAAAGTTTGTTTACCATCACTGTAAATTTGTCTCATTATAGTGGATTTTGGCTGGAGCCTAGATAACTGGAATAGTTTTTTTTACTCGCACGAGTTTTTCACTTCGTCAACAAAATTATTGTGTTGATTTTATTTTATATTGTATTGTTATTTTTACTTTGATTTATTATTGTTAGACGTAAGGGTGCTTGTTGGTTATCCATAATAATATTAGTTAGGACTTGTCTTAATTTATTGTGCATTATTCCGCATAGGGTCAGAACCTAGGACTGAAATCGATCTTTCAATTGGTATCAGAGCCTGACCTCAATTCTTGACCCGTTTAGCTATGGAAAGAAGTCAACCCCTATGTTGTCCATAATTCTTTGGTGGGGCAGAGTACTTATATTATAAGGTTCACATAAGATGGTCTAGATGTCAGTAGAGTACAGGTGGAAACCTCTTGTGGTTATGGTTGATGTAGTCTCTTCCCCTAAAGATAAACTGACCTGGACTCAAGAAGAGTTTGATGTTAGCAATAGGAACATCAATGCCATTAATACCATTCACTCTACTGTTAGCTCCGCTGAATTTAGGAGAATTTCTAAGTGTGAGATAGCCAATGATACTTAGGACATCCTTAAGATTGTGTATGAGGGCACATTGTATGTTAAGAATAATAGACTCCAAGAGCTTGCCACTAGGTTTGAGGTCGCTAAGATGAAATATGATGAGACCTTTGATAAGTTCTATATTGAGATTATCGATATAATTAACTCTAGTTTTAACCTAGGCGATACTATTCCTAAAAATATGATAGTAAGGAAAATCTTTAGATCTCTAACTGATCAGTTTGTACCAAAGATCACTGTTATTGAGAAAAGTAATGATTTAGATCACCTTAAACTAGAGGACCATGTAGGAAAACTACAAGTATATAAGAAAAAACTTCATGGATATAGAAAATCCCATGACTATAGCAATGAATATTGAAAAGGAATTTACACATGATCCATCAAGTGATGATACTCTCACGGATCAGGATTGGCCATGTTTACAAAAAGGTTTAAAATTTTTCTTAATATGAAGAATAGTGGTCGTGAAGGGGATATGGATGATAAGTCTAGAGAGAGTGGGCATAGTATGAGGGAATATATATAGGATAAGGGTAGCAAACCTCACGTTATCCAATGTCATGAATGTGAAGGTATGAACATATTAGGTTTGAATGTCTCATATACTTAAAGTCCAATGGCAAGAAAATCATTCCAACCTCACTTAGTAATTCAAAAAGTGCTTATGCTTCTGATGAGTCTCCTAATGAGAAAAGAAAATTGCATTGCTTTTACTGCTATTGTGGAATGTGAGAGAGATGATAACATTAGTAATAAAGATGTTGGGTTAGAATTCTTTCACGATGACTTTGTAGATAAGGATAGTCTTAAGAGCATACATTGAACTTTTTAATGAGAGTCTAACTATCAGGAAGACAAATATAGAGGTTAGTAAGAAGCTGAAAAAAGTAGAGCTATACAAGAATGAAGCTCATGCTAAGTTTGAGTAAATTATTTTGATGATTGATGACCTTGAGGAGATGAATACAAGACTAATTAATGAAGTCAAATTCTTAGAATCAGAACTTGAAAATGCTAGAACCTATTTGTCTGCATTTTCTAGTAGGACTGAGAAACTAGAACACATATTACGGATAAACGTTGAGCCTAATTGTGATAAGTCGTCATCGTCTAGTGCCGTAAATATTCCTCTTAAACATGACTTAGGTAAGAAACCTGTTGATTGTAGTCATATGATTTCTTATGTTATTCCTTGTCATGTGTCATAATCTCAATCTAGAGGTGTGGTGGGTAAACCTCGTTCTCGTCTGAGGTTTTTGCTTTGATGTCATCATTGTGGCAAGGTATGACACATTATGTCTAATTGCTTCATGTGGTACAAATAAAAGAAAATTCCTGAGAGTGTTTCATCTAAATTTGATTATTCAAATCTAGTTTTTCAAGTTTCTGCACTAGCTAAACAGACTCAACTAACTAGTGAGAAACTTGCACTGCGAACTAGGAGTTCTCAAGTAAATGAGACTCCTAAGAAAGTTTGAGTGAGGAAGCAAGATGACTTCCCATATACTTCTGAATTCTATGACCCTAGTAGGCATGCTGAGAGTGCACATCAGTGTACTTCTTCTTAGTTATTGCATTCAATTTTCTCGTTACATGTGTGCGCGTTTGTTTTATGTTTATGCACGACTACATGTTTTATTTTCACTATATATGGGTGTGTATGTTTGTTTTGTTTTTGTTATATATCCATTGAAATATAGGATTGAAGCCCAGATATAAATTTCATAAGTGATTTCGAATGGACGGTAGTATGATATGCACTCAGGAATACAACTTCACAAACCTTTGGCTATTGACAAGCCATGTTGTGTCTTTTATTGTTTTTGTGATAAAAAATATAAAAAAAAAAAAATAGAAATAGACCAAAAAAAATCCAAAAATATTGTGTGGCTTGATAGAGCATATAAAACTTATTGCAAGTGATCCTGGAATGTAGGATATATGGTTATGCATCTATAATATGATTTTATTTTTCTTGATGCTCTATGTACATGAGTGTGTGTGATGGAAAACCTTAGTATATCTTGTGCTTGCATTTCATATACACATTTTTATTATTGTAAAAGATTAGTCGCATGTATGAGTTTTTTGACTGAAAGTCTAATCTTTATCATACTTTGCGCACTAAATAGTGTGACCTTGACTAGATGACTTTATATTATCCCTTTGTAAAAAAAAAAAAATAACAGTTTACATGAGTCTCAAATGAAAAAGAACCAATGAACCAAATTCAAAAGATAAAGGAAAAATCATTCACTCAAAAGAGTTTATTTAAGAGATCATATTTTGAGGGAGAATATTATAGCATGCAACCAATGTTGCTTATTTTCAGGTCCTAGTGGTGTTGGGTTTGAACATCTATTTTTTGGACTTAGCATGACAAGAGATGGGATTTCTTTGGCTATGTCTCGTTCATAAAATAAGGTCTTAAGTCTTGTTTCGTTGTGCATTTATTTTTCACGCAAGTGCTTGCTATGCTTCGGTGTTTATGTCATATGCATTCGTGTAGTTTTTAGCATGACTTAAAGTGATGCATATTATTTCATTTCATAAACAGATTAGTAATGATTAATTATCTTTATACTTACTCGGAGTACTAGTCTGGATCATTTTTGATGTATTCTTTTTTAACTCATTATGTGCTTGTGTGTGCTTTATGTCATTGCATACCATTTTTCTTTTTGTATATTTCTGAGTTTTTTACTTCTCGTATGTTATTTTGCTAACTGAGTAGGGTTATTAGTGAGATGGAGTAAATTACGTTTGTATATTCTCTTGCATGTGATGTTTAACATAGTATCTTTACCCATTGTCATTTCCTGACAAAAAGAGAGAGATGATAGCAGTACATCCATTATTTTGATATCTCCTTCACCTTTTAGGGGGAGCAAGATTAATTTGGTAGTAGGATATCTACATTTTCATGCATGAGATTTCTATTTCATTTTTATTTTCTCTTTATATTTTCTATTATTTTCACGGTATATTATTATTTGTGGATGTTTCAGGTGATAATATTAGTGGCTAAGGTGGCATCGATTTCATGACTACTTAGTTAGGTATTAGATCATATTACAATAAATGATCGTCTTGATAGCTGGCATTAGGCTATTTTCTTTTGGGCCTTTTACCATAATCTTTATATTAGGTAGTGTTTTGTCACGGAATGCTAAAATGGGATATTATAAGTTTGAATTTTGTTGGCAATGTCCATAACAAAATAAGTTCAATTGAGTTGTAATGAGAGTTGAAGATCTCAGAGTAATTTGATAAGTTTGGATAAGTATTTGAACAACATCAGATGGAGATATCAGAGCTATGTTCACTCTTTTGGATATTCCAAAAGATTTAGAGCTCCAATTGACATGAAGTAAGTGTCATTGGAAAGTAAACTCAAAGATGATCGCATACATATAAAGAACATATGATTTGGCCTAGAGACGAAAAAGTTACATGTATTTTAAATTGCACATCAAAATCAATTCGTGTTGTGCGTTCGAGTTGCATTCATCTTTGCGTTTGAATATCTAGAGGCAAAAACTTTATGTTTAATAGCTGTTCGAAAGCCTGTGCATAAATGGCTTATTTTAGACGCGTTTTTAAGCCAGATTTGTAGTAGAAAACCCTTATATTTGCCCTACATATATAAACAGACTTGGAGCCACCTCAACCAGTTGAAGAAACGCAATTTAGAAAGCCTCCATACATTTTGTTTTTTCCTTATTGACAATTAACCTAGAAGACTTGATTGATTTCATTGTCTTCTTTGTTTTTGTAAGATTGTTCTTAGATTGACTATCGACACAAACACAACCTAACCCAATTTCCTAAGCCTTTAGAATCCTTTCCAGCCTGTGAATCCTGTATTCAAGGTAAAATGACTAAAGCCCCATTTTCTGGTGTTGGACACCGAGCCACAAACTTACTGGAACTCGTACACTCTGATGTATGTGGTCCACTAAGTCAAACTGCTCACAGTGGTTATTCATACTTCGTTACCTTTACCGATGATTTATCATGGTACGGTTATGTCTATTTGATGCGACATAAATCGGAAACCTTTGAAAAGTTCAAAGAATTCCGAAATGAAGTAGAAAAACAAACTGGGAAATATATTAAATGCCTTCGATCTGATCGAGGTGGCGAATATATGAGTGGTGAGTTCATTGATTATATGAAGGAGAATGGGATTCTCGCTCAATACACTCCTCCAGGTACCCCACAACACAATGGTGTATCTGAGAGGAGAAATCGGACTTTATTGGATATGGTCCGATCAATGTTGAGTTTTACAGATTTGCCCTATTATTTATGGGGCTACTCTCTCTTAACCGCCGCACATCTTTTGAATAAGATTCCTTCAAAAGCTGTTCCTACGACACCGTATGAGATATGGTTCGGTAGGAAACCGAATCTTAATTATATTAAGGTTTGGGGTTGTCCTGCCTATGTCAGGGTGACTCAGCAAAGTAAGTTTTCGCCTCGAGGGCAAAAGTTTAGGTTTATTGGATATCCTCCGAATACGAGGGGATATCTGTTCTATGATACCGAGCATCGAAATGTATTCGTAGCTCGCTTCGCAAAATTTCTAGAAGTAGAATTTTTGTCTGAAGGTGGTGATCATAGACAGGTTATGCTTGACGAAGTACAACCTGAAAACAATGAACCAACGGAGGAACCTGAAGTTCAAGTAGATGAAGGACCTTCAACACACACACTCCGTAGGTCACAAAGGGTATCTAGACCTCCTGAACGCTTGTATTTGATACAAGAAAAGAGTCTGGATGTTCTCTTAATAGAAGAGACAGATCCTTTCACCTATAGAGAATCGATGTTGGACATCGACTCCGTGAAATGGCAAAGTGCCATGAAATCCGAGATAGACTCAATGCATGAGAATCAAGTTTGGGACTTGGTTCCGATTCCAGAGGGAATTGTTCCTATAGGCTGTAAATGGGTTTACAAGAGGAAGCGAGGGCCTGACGGTAAGGTTGAAACTTACAAGGCCCGACTGGTTGCAAAAGGTTGCACGCAGCGACCTGGCGTCGACTACGATGAGACTTTTTCACCGGTCGCAATGCTTAAGTCTATTCGGATTTTGCTTTCTATAGCTGCGTATCATGACTACGAGATTTGGCAAATGGATGTCAAAACGGCTTTTCTAAATGGATTTCTTGATGAAGAAATCTATATGGAACAGCCGGAAGGTTTTGCATCCAGCGAAAACTCGGGCATGGTATGTAAGCTTAAGAAGTCCATTTATGGACTCAAACAAGCTTCACGAAGTTGGAATCTTCGATTCGACGAGATTATTAGATCGTCTGGTTTTCTCAAGAATTCAGAAGAATCCTGTGTGTATCAGAAGGCCAGTGGGAGCATGGTCGTATTTTTAGTCCTGTATGTTGATGACATCCTAATCATTGGAAATGATTTAGGTATGTTACAAGGCGTTAAAGCGTACCTCTGTAAGAATTTCTCCATGAAGGACCTGGGAGAAGCTTCCTATATTTTAGGGATAAAACTCTATAGAGACAGACAAATGAAGCTTATTGGGTTATCCCAATCAACGTACATAGATAAGATCTTGGAACGGTATAATTTTGGTAACTGTAAGACAGCAAACATACCGTTCCGACATGGGATTCATCTTTCAAAGAAGATGAGTCCGCAAACAGAAGATGAGAAGGTTAGAATGTCTAGCCAACCTTATGTTTCGTGTTTGGGCAGCATAATGTATGCCATGTTATGTACAAGGCCTGATATCAGTTTCGCTGTTAGCGTAACTAGCAGATATCAGTCCAATCCAGGTAATGACCATTGGATGGCCATTAAACATATCCTCAAGTATCTTAAAGGTACTAAGGATAAGTTAATCATTTATGGAGGAAACGAACTGCAAGTTAATGGGTATACAGACTCCGATTTTCAATCGGATCCCGATGATAGAAAGTCTACATCTGGATTTGTCTTTACCCTTAACGGAGGCGCAGTTTGTTGGAAGAGTTCCAAACAGGGATCTACAGCTGATTCCACCACTGAGGCGGAATATATTGCAGCTTCTGAAGCCGCAAAAGAGGCTGTGTGGATAAAGAATTTTTTCACAGAATTGGGAGTTGTCCCAAGTATCGTGCATTCGATTCCGTTATACTGTGATAATACTGGAGCCATTGCGCAAGCAAAGGAACCAAGGGCGCATCAGAAGTCGAAGCATGTGGAACGCAAGTACCACATCATTCGAGAGATTGTGTCTCGAGGGGATATTGTCGTGTGCAAGGTACCAAGTGAAGACAATGTAGCAGACCCGCTGACGAAGGCCATACCTCCGAAGTTGTTTGATAAACACGTGGAGTCGATGGGTATTAGATACAATCGTTATTGGCACTAGAGCAAGTGGGAGTTTTTGTTGGGGTTGGTGCTCACAGCTCCAATTCCCGGTTGTATTTCCTTGTAAATACTTCTGTAAAACAATATTATTATGAATAATATATGCAGTTTCTTTAATATAATGAATCTTATAATATGGTAAAGATGTAATGACCCTAGAATGATTAGTCATGATACAGTTGCAAAAGCGTCGCAACGGATATTGACACGTATCATGACGTTGTCATTCTTAGACAGTTCCTGGTCAAGGTTTACACTGCTTGGTCAGCAAAGTAAACCCGTTGAGACCGGTACAAGTCGTATACTGGAATATATGATTCCAATGGTTTCTCAATGACCATAAGTCTTGGAGACTGGTATAGACCTGTAGGTGTTTATAGCGGATAAACACTGAACGACTCACCGAAGATTCTTAATGGATGGTACACCAACGTCAATAAGAATCTTCTTGGGTTGAGTAGCACTTGTGATTCTTAGACTTGAGATGCCATAGTGGGCACATGAGACATCCTCTACACTTAGATGGCAGTCACGTCACCGATCTATTTAGATCAGACCTCCGCCTGTTCGTTGGGTGTAGATAGATCCTCAGTGTGTCCTATGTGTGTCAAGATAGGATCCGTCAGTTCTGTGTACCAGAGCATAGGTAGTCCATACAATTAGCAATAAGATAAATCCATGGGCCCGTGGTAAAGTTTAGAAGCTAGTTCTAAACATTCTTATGAGAATTGCTAATAGAATAGTCGACTGGATAATCCCCATAGAGATTTGACGTTTACATCTATATCTCTGGGATAAATCCGGATACCTGTGACGGAGGAATTAAACATTTGCCATGACCTCGACCTGTATGATTCAGCCAGTTTATCCGTGATCGTCATAATTTATGGGTGGATAAATTATGGACACGGAATTTGATTTCGTGACGGATACGCCTGAATCTAGAGAGTCTCAATAATGAAATAAACTCGTAGAGCACTAGAGCAACATTAATAAACAATACTGATTGTTTATAAAGTCGTTTAAAGGTTAAACGCAAAATACACGTGTAGGGACCCGATAGTCATTTACAAGATTGTTGTGTATTTACATTTAATACTTGATTATTTTAAATACACATTAATTAAATGTCAAATTGAGATATTTGACTTATATCATAAATGAATATATGTATTTAATATTTAATGTAAATATAATACATATATTTGAGATATTTGTATTTAATTAATTAATTATTTATTTAATTGTTAAATAATTAATATAATTAAAATATAAATATCTTATATTTAGATATTTAATTTGTAATGATTAAAGTTGCATTAATTAAAGTAGATAAATATCTATAAAGCATATTTAGATATTTAATTTACTTTAACTAAATGCAAATGAAATGAAATTGAAATGAAATTTGTTGTATATGCCTTTGATGATTTCGGCCAAGGCTTATTTCTTTGAAGTATATATTGTTTCATTTGCTTTTCATTTCATTTAACCTAATACACTTTTACAAAGAGAGAACAAACCATTGAAGAAGCAAAAGAAAGCTTGAGAAAGAAACTAAAACATCAAAAAGCTTGGATTTTAGTAAGTTTCTTGAACTTACTATTAGTAAGGAGTTTGTTCCTTTTGTTCTAGGCTTTAATATGTGATATTCTTATGATGTTCCTTTCTTTATTTCTTGTGTTTTTGTTGATGGTTGTTTTGATGAAAGTGTTGAGCATGTATAATGAAAGAAGAGAATGACTATTGTAGTTATATGTATTCTTTTAAGGTTTATGAAACCAAGTTGCTATTCTAGAGTTGTTGACCCACTCTTAAATGACCTAGATTTGATCTTGAGTTGTTTCATTGTGTTGAGACTTGAATTGGATGAAAGATTGATGATTGAAGTAATTGATTTGGTGTATTTAGTCTAATTTGACCAATTTGTTGAAATTGAGAAATTAGGGTTTATAACCAATTCCAAATTTGGGGCTTTTGAGATATGTTGTGTATTTGTATGTGTATATGATGCATATAAAGTTTCATGTTGATTGGATTTCATTTGGATGAGTTTTGAAGCATGAAATCACAAAATGCACAAACCCCCCCCCCCCCCCCCCCCCCCTTTGGAAGCTCTCGGCCAAGATAACAAAAATGAGGATTTTGGTTCTTTTGGTGTTTTGATGTTTTGAACATGCTAAGTTCATCTTAGAAATGATTTAGAATCATTCAAAATTGATTGGATCAATTTCGGACTAAAATGGACAAAATACCATATAAGGGTAATTTGGTAATTTCACTTGAATATGATTCAATTGAAATTTTATTTCATAATTTGATTATTGGAATATTAAATAAATATGTTTATTTAATTAATCCGAGAAAAAGTTTTGAAATCCGAAAATACGATTTTCGCCGCTTCCGCTGCGTTGCCAGATTCACCCGTAATAAAACCCCTTCAATTATAATAAATGATTGTCTTGATAGTTGACATTAGGCTATTTTCTTTTTGGGTCTTTTACCATAATCTTTATATTAGATAGTGTTTTGTCACGGAATGCCAAAATGGGAGATTATTAGTTTGATTTTTGTTGGCAATGTCCATAACAAAAGAAGTTCAATTGAGTTGTAATGAGGGTTGAAGATCTCAGAGTAATTTGATAAGTTTGGATAAGTATTTGGACAACATAAGATGGAGATATCAGAGCTATGTTCACTCTTTTGGATATTCCAGGAGATTTAGAGCTCCAATTGACATGAAGTAAGTGTCATTGGAAAGTAAACTCAAAGATGATCGCATACATATAAAGAACATATAATTTGGCCTAAGGACGAAAAAGTTACATGTATTTTAAATTGCACATTAAAATCAATTCGTGATGTGCGTTCGAGTTGCGTTCATCTTTGCGTTTGAATATCTGGAGGAAAAAACTTTATGTTTGATAGCCGTTCGAACGCCTGTGCATAAGTGGGTTATTTTGGACGCGTTTTAAAGCCAGATTTGTAGTAGAAACCCCTTATATTTGCCCTACATATATAAACAGACTTAGAGCCACCTTAACTAGTTGAAGAAATGCAATTTAGAAAGCCTCCGTACATTTTGTTTCTTTCTTTTTGACAATTAACCTAGAAGACTTGATTGATTTCATTGTCTTCTTTGTTTTTGTAAGATTGTTCTTAGATTGACTATCGACACAAACACAACCTAACCCAAATTCCTAAGCCTTTAGAGTTCTCAATGAGGAAAATGGTAATCGGAGTTCCGGCATTGCATGCTTGCAGAGTTGATCCGCTTAGAGACTTCAGAGGTTCTGATGAAGGCCGTTTGATGCGGCTCGATGAGTTTTTCGGGTTATTACAGTCTAGAAGTATTAGAGTCGGTGGAGTTGCTGCCATAAGTATTTTACCATCAATGTAAATTTTTCATTATAGTGGATTTTGACTGGTAGCCTAGATACCAGTCGTGATTTTTTACTCGCACTGGTTTCCCACTTCGTCAATAAATTATTGTGTTGATTTTATTTTCTGCATTATTTTTTAATTTATATTTATTATTGTTAGACGTAAAAGTGCTTGTTGGTTTAAATAAAAATAATAGTTAGGAATTATCTTAATTTATTGTGCATTATTCCGCATAGAGTCAGAACTTATGACTAAAATTAAACTTTCAGATATAAAATCTATACATCAATTCATTTTACTACACATAACTTTTTGGATTTGAGATTATTAAGCCTTTTAATTTAAAGAGTTAAATTATCTAAAATATACTATTTTATTTCACAAAACTATTCATTATATTCATAATATAACATCAAAAAAACTTATATTAAAATATTTTTAATTTTTTATAAAAATTTTCATTAACAACCAAACAATTAATTTTTTCAACTAAAAGCTTTTCTTGTAAAAACCTATTTGAAGAAATTAATGTGAGAACTTTATCAAACCAAGCCTATTTTATTATATATTTTATTAGGCAATTATTAGTTGTTTGCATCTTTTGAAATAAGTTGATCAAGTTGACTATCGAGTATTGCTTTAATACTCTATCATGTAGGACTGAGATTATCTGATACATATAGGTGATTGGTTGTTTGTTAATCATAAATAAAAATAAATAAATATATTATGCATTCAAGACTCGAAAGTATTAAAAAATTAAAATAAATCAAATTATAAGCATGTTACCACAAACAATTCAAATTTAGATTTATAGCATACAGCAACTTTAAAAAAAAAAAAATAATAATAAATAAATGACATATAGCCTAGGGCAAACTTATAAGGTGGGTGGTAATGGAATTTCTAAGACCACCTATTGGCCATACTTTTCCTGACCCATAATTGGATCAAATGACAGTGGGCCGGGCCGCCGACTGATGCATTTACATTTTAGAAATTATAGAGAAACAAAAGCATCAAGTAGAAAAATGTAAAACAAAATCATGAGATAAGTAAAATCCAAGGCAAAAAACCTTCAAAGAATGGAATGTAAGAAACAGTAAGAATCTCCACTCCACTGAACAAATTTGGTTAAAATACTAAGACTTCAGAAACAACTTACCGAAACATCCTCCTAAAGCCCATCAGCTAGCTCTAGTGCGTACACATATATAACACAAAATAAATTACCTGAGATTTGAAATAACTCCATTCTGAACCTCAGTTTCATTGTTGCCATATGCAAGTGAAAAAAAAAAAACCCACTTAAGTAAAACTATTCTATCTATAATGTTTCTGATTCTATATAATCTAAATAAGAAGAAATGAACATACCGCTTTTCAACAACACTTGAGATTTCTTGTAGACTAGACTAAACACGCAGTGAAGAAGTGTTGTAAATTCTTCAATTAAAAGAGGGTATTTATGTCTTTTGTTGTATAGGGGTGGTTACAATCCGTGTAGGGTTGCAACCCCACCCCAAGGGGTGCCCTTCTTTGGCACCCCTCCATGCCTTATAAAAGAAGGCTCTACCCTCCAAATTTGGAGTTGGAAAAGTTGGCAGAAAAGAAAGACATAAAAAATCCTGCAATTTTCAGACACTTTGTTTTCTTTGTTTTGAGAGAGATCCACCATCTTCCTTGTTCAAATACTTGTCAAGGAGTGCTCCTTGGACAAGAAGCATCCAAGTGATCCTGGGAGAACGTTGGCAAGTTGAATCCGTAGAGCACCTGTGACGGGGCCAATAAGTTCTTAAGGACAGAGATTATCTCGACTTGGAATTTCAGTAACTTCTGATTTTTCTTATTTGTCCTTTTATTGGTTTTGTGTTTAGGGTTTTGCATATAAATTTGGTTGGGAATTGATCTGTTGTTTTTGCATGCTAATTGTTGTTTAATGACACTAAATCGGACCACAATCTTAAGAACTTATTGCTCTAGTGTTATTAGATAGTAATTCGCATGTTAGAGTTTGTTTATTTTCTGGAAAAATTTGAACTGTGCATGAAAAACCCGTAGGGCGTTCGAACGCCCAACGCACGCGAAGGCTAAAATTTGAATTCTCGTAAGAACGTTCGAACGCGTCTTCAAACGCACCTCGAACGAAAGCCTTCTGCCATAGAACGTTCGAACGCGTACTAAACGCAACTCGAACGCAAACTCTCTGGAATCATTCCGTTCGAACGCGTTCACGAACGCTATACGAACGTGAACTCTCTGGAATCATTCCGTTCGAACGCGTTATCAAACGCTACTCGAACGTGAACTCTCTGGAAACACATCGTTCGAACGCGTTATCAAACGCAACACGAACGCACACACACTGGACATTCTCGTTCGAACGTAGATACGAACGCGACACTAACGAAAATAGTCTGTAATTCTTATAAACTGCAAACTTAAATAATATTAACTTAGTAAGTCATATACTGTTAACACATTAATCTTGGTAGTATAGATTTAAGTTATTATTAAGTAGTTCAATTATCACAAGCATACACATAGTGATAAGTTGAAATTGTTTGATTGTTGCATAATTGGTTGAGAATTTAAAGTGTAATAATACACAAGTAATTCCATCCAATCTTGATTGAATTATATATATCTACATTTATCGTATATCACTTTGAACAAGATCATTCGTTGATCTCTAAACAATTTGTCTTCGTAGACTAAAGATCATTCGTGATCTCTGAGCAATTTGTCTTTCGTAGACTAATTGACCCTTGTTGATTTTCCAGTTACAAATGGCTAGCGGAAATATCACGGTACCGGTCTCTCACGGAGAAAAGCCGGAGAAATTTGGTGGGGCAAATTTCAAGCAGGCAGAGCAAAATGTTTTCTACCTGACAACTCTCCAGTTGGCTAAATTCCTCAAAGATCCTCCGGGTCCTGTGGAGGGTGAATCTGAAATGGCCAAGGAAGAGCGAGAACAGACTTGGTTGTCTGGAGACTTCTTATGCAAGAACTACCTTTTGGGTGGTCTTGACAATACCCTGTATAATGTGTATCAAGGCATGACTTCTGCGAAGCTCTGGGAATCTCTCGAGAAGAAGTACAAAACCGAAGATGCGGGACAAAAGAAATTTGTCGTGGGTAGGTTCCTGGACTACAAGATGGTAGATTCAAGGACGGTGATGTCTCAGTTGGGTGAACTGCAGTTGATCATTCATGAAATACTGGATGAGGGAATGAAAGTCTGTGAGACGTTTCAAGTGGCCTCCATAATTGAAAAGTTGCCTCCATCATGGAAGGAATTCAGGAGCTATCTGAAACATAAGAAGAAACAGATGAGCCTTGAAGACCTCAGTGTTCGATTGAGAATCGAGGAGGACAACAAAATGTCCGAGAAGGCCAGCTACAAGACTATGGAGTCTAAGGCCAACATCATTGAGGGTGTGAAGGGTAGCAAAAAGAGAAAGGACAGTGCAGCTGACTCTGGGAACAAGAAGTTCAAGGGAAAATGCTACAACTGTGGAAAGAGCGGTCATATGTCAAAGGACTGCAGAAGCAAGAAGTCTCAGGACAAGGGCAAGAAAAAGAAAAATGAGGCCCATGTCACTGAAGGCGAGCAACTGACTGATGATATCTCAGAGATGGAACTATCAGCAGTAGTAACCGAAGCCAACATAGTTGGGAATCCGAGGGAATGGTGGGTAGACACTGGGGCTACTCGTCATATCTGTGCAGACAGTAAAATGTTTTCCATGTACCAGAAGGTCGATGGTGGTGATCATCTGACGATGGGAAACTCGTCTACCTCTCAGGTGGTTGGACAAGGCACAGTGGTTCTGAAGATGACATCTGGAAAGGAGCTAACATTGAAAAATGTACTGCACGTTCCAGATATTCGGAAGAACCTGGTCTCGGGCTCTCTTCTTAGTAAGGCTGGGTTTAAGCTTGTATTTGTTTCTGACAAGTTTGTATTGACTAAGAATGATATGTATGTAGGGAAAGGATACCTAACTGAGGGCCTTTTCAAGCTAAATGTAATGACTGTTAACCGTGCTATTAATAAAGCTAGTTCGTCTGCTTATATTATGTGTCACAAATGTATGGCATGGGAGGTTAGGACATGTTAATTATGATACCATGCGTAAATTAATTAACATGGACCTTATACCTAAATTTGCAATTGATAGCCAACATAAGTGTGAAGCATGTGTTGAAGCCAAAATGCATCGAACATCATTTCATTCTGTTGAACGCAGTTCTGAACCGCTAGAACTTGTACATACTGATGTATGTGACATGAATATTGTGCAAACAAGAGGCGGTAAAAAGTACTTTGTCACTTTTATCGATGACAGCACAAGATTCTGTTATGTGTACTTGCTAAGAAGCAAAGCTGAAGCGATTGAGAGCTTCGTACACTATAAGAACGAAGTTGAAAACCAACTTGGCAAGAAAATCAAAAGAATCAGGAGTGATAGAGGTGGTGAATACGTTTCACCATTCGGTGAATATTGTTCTGTGCACGGAATTATTCACGAAACCACTGCTCCTTATTCTCCTCAACAGAACGGAATTGCAGAACGCAAAAACCGAACGTTGAAGGAAATGATGAACGCCATGTTGACAAGTTCGGGACTACCCCAGAACTTGTGGGGGGAAGCTTTGCTTTCCGCGAACTACGTTCTTAACAAGCTTCCTCACAGAAGGTTGGACAAGACACCATATGAATTGTGGAAAGGTTTCGTACCTTCCTACAAATACCTCAAAGTGTGGGGGTGTCTTGCCAAAGTAATGGTTCCTAAACCTAAGAAGGTTAGAATAGGACCCAAAACTGTTGATTGTATATTCATTGGATATGCTCGCAACAGTAGTGCGTATCGATTCTTGGTACACAAGTCGGAGATTCCTGACATCAATCCGGAAATGATAATTGAGTCAAGGAATGCGACATTTTTTGAAGAGACGTTTCCTTGTAAGGAAAGACAGCGCACAGTGTCTCTCAAAAGAGCAGTTGATACTGTCAAGGACAGTGATCAGACTGACCAAGAATCAGATCAACGTGTAAATGCTGAGACAATCGAGCCTAGACGTAGCAAAAGAGCTAGAACGTCGAAGTCGTTTGGTCCCGATTTTCTGACATACTTGTTAGAAAATGAGCCTCAAAGCTATAAAGAAGCTATGGCTTCTCCGGAGGCACCTCTTTGGAAAGAGGCTATAAACAGTGAGATTGATTCAATCCTACAGAACCATACTTGGGAGTTGGTTGATCTTCCGCCAGGTTGTAAGCCGCTGGGCTACAAATGGATATTTAAAAGGAAGATGAAAATGGATGGATCAATAGATAAGTATAAGGCGAGACTTGTCATAAAAGGTTATAGACAAAAGGAAGGCCTTGATTACTTTGACACCTATTCATCTGTGACTCGCATCACATCGATAAGAATGCTCATAGCCATAGCAGCTATATTTGGTCTTGAAATACATCAAATGGATGTAAAGACGGCATTCTTGAATGGTGAATTGGATGAAGAATTTACATGGAACAACCAGAAGGGTTTAGTGTTCCTGGACAAGAACAGAAGGTGTGCAAACTTGTAAAATCCTTGTACGGATTAAAACAAGCACCGAAACAATGGCATGAGAAATTTGACAAAGAAATGTTGTCAAATGGGTTCAAAACCAATGAGTGTGATAAGTGTGTGTACACCAAATCAACTCAAAAGGGATATGTCATTGTGTGTCTCTATGTAGACGATATGCTGATAATTGGTAGTAATCATGATATGATTCAGTCTACCAAAAACGTGTTATCCAGCAATTTGATATGAAAGATATGGGAATAGCTGATGTGATCCTGGGAATTAAAATTTCTAGGACATCAGACGGATATATATTATCACAGACTCATTATATTGAGAAGATACTCGATAAATATATCAAAGGGGATCTAAATGTGGCTAGAACCCCTGTAGACCTAACTCTTCATCTATCAAAGAATACTGGTTCCAGCATATCGCAATTAGAGTATTCGAGAATCATCGGAAGTCTGATGTATCTCACGAATTGCACACGACCTGATATCGCTCAAGCTGTGAATCGGCTTAGCAGATATACGAGCAATCCAGGACACAACCACTGGAAAGCCATAGTAAGAGTTTTGAGGTATCTGCGTGAAACTTCAAAATATGGGCTACATTACGAGAGATATCCTGCTGTACTAGAGGGTTACAGCGATGCTAACTGGATATCTGATACGGTGGATTCCAAATCCACGAGTGGATTTATTTTCACACTTGGTAATGCAGCCGTGTCATGGAAATCCTCGAGGCAAACGTGTATTGCCCGGTCTACTATGGAATCAGAATTCATAGCGTTAGACAAAACAGCGGAAGAAGCAGAATGGCTTAGAAACTTCCTGGAGGATATTCCTAGTTGGCCCAAACCGGTGCCAGCGATTAGCATACATTGTGATAGCCAATCGGCAATTGGGAGAGCCCAAAATACAATGTATAATGGTAAGTCTCGACACATACGTCGGAGACATAATACCATACGTCAACTGCTCTCAAGTGGCATAATAACGATCGATTATGTCAGGTCGAAGGAAAACCTAGCGGATCCACTAACTAAAGGTTTACCTCGAGAGCAAGTTGAGAAGTCATCGAGGGGAATGGGCTTGAAGCCTATATTCTAAGAATTGTCACTGTGGAAACCCAACCTAGTTGACTGGAGATCCCAAGATCTAGGTTCAAAAGGGACAACATAAACTTTGTGCAATTCAAAACGAGCACTGAAGAGTTTCGTACTCTTTCCCATTCCGTGGATGACGCTGAGTGGTGTCTGTCATTGGTGAGGATAAGCAATGGCTTTTAATGATCACTATATTAGGAGATGAGTCCTAATGGGGGTAAAGACAGATTACCTCTTCATAGTAGATCACCTATTTCAAGTAAGAAGTGAGGCTGCTTCCATGGGAACCTTTAAAGGCGGGTTACCCTAAAGTGCTTGATGAATCCAGGACCGTTGTTCAGGGCCAAAATGAACACAACCGTAGAACGGGAAAATGGTCGAATCAAAGCTGTGTGTTGGCAATTGTCTTGGTTTACACCAACGGCAGAACAGTTCAAAACTATGGGTCACTGGTTTGCCAAGTAAATCCGATTGTCATTTACTAGGAAAGGTTCAAGGCGAAAGCTACCTATTTCGATGCAGCTTTGGCTCACGGTATCTCTCTCACGTGTCTGAATGAATAATTGAAGAATTGTGGGGGATTGTTGTAAATTCTTCAATTAAAAGGGGTATTTATGTCTTTTGTTTATAGGGGTGGTTACAATCCGTGTAGGGTTGCAACCCCACCCCAAGGGGTGCCCTTCTTTGGCACCCCTCCATGCCTTAAAAGAAGGCTCTACCCTCCAAATTTGGAGTTGGAAAGTGGCAGAAAAGAAAGACATAAAAATCTGCATTTCAGACACTTTGTTTTCTTTGTTTTGAGAGAGATCCACCATCTTCCTTGTTCAAATACTTGTCAAGGAGTGCTCCTTGGACAAGAAGCATCCAAGTGATCCTGGGAGAACGTTGGCAAGTTGAATCCGTAGAGCACCTGTGACGGGGCCAATAAGTTCTTAAGGACAGAGATTATCTCGACTTGGAATTTCAGTAACTTCTGATTTTTCTTATTTGTCCTTTTATTGGTTTTTTGTTTAGGGTTTTGCATATAAATTTGTTGGGAATTGATCTGTTGTTTTTGCATGCTAATTGTTGTTTAATGACACTAAATCGGACCAAAGAAGAAGAAGAAGAAGTGACCAAACATTCAGTAGATGAATGGAAACTTCAAAGAGAATAAATTGCATTAGACTGATAAAACTTTGTTTGAATTTCTCTTTTGGTAGTTACAAGGGTGATAGTACCAGGAAAAGGTTAAAGAATTGTTATAGTTTATTGTATAAGCTGGTACTGGCATCAGTTGTCATGTAACTAACAGTAAGTACATGTATTATCTAATATAAAATTTCTAAAATCTGCTGCCATTACCATTTCATGAAAGCTCGGTCCTTTTTTTTTTCTCAGAAAGATATACGGCAGATCTTTTATTATAACCATTAAAATGTACTTTTTTCTGAATTAATGTTGACCCGAAAACAAAATCGTTCAAACGAATCAATTTCTTTCTTTTCTTTTCTTTTCTAATTCCTCAAGAAAGGAGTCAATTTCTTCAACTAACAAGAGAGTGACACTAATGGTTATAATAATCTGGCTTGTTTATGCAGCTCTTTCTTTGAAATTTTGTTGGCTTCACAAAATTTTTTGTTAAATTGGCTACCTCCTGTGAAGTTGTTTATATATATATATATTGGATACGCAAATTTTCGTGCACAGGCGGCGTGATAGAGGAGTGGGTCCTCAAATTGATGACTTCTGATTTTTAAAATAAACGTTTGAAATGGATGAACAATGAGATTAAAGCAAGATACTGGAAAATAAATAAATACTGAATGTATTGCAATTAGAATTGAAAAAGAAATACTTTTGATTATTGGAATTTTGATAATTAAAGGAAAGCTAGAATTAATAAAGAAAAAACTATTGGAAAAAAATATTTTTAAAAGCACTAAAACTATTGGAAATAAAATTGATATTATGGTTCGATTGATTTGTGTTGTTATTGGATTGAGTTGTGGTATCTCTTATAGCCGATCTTCCTTACCTCTTATAATCCTCCACTCAATCGTTCCCTCTACTTTCTGCCTGTCACGTTGTGCACTCATTCTAGTTGGATGATATTGATACATGATGGAGGAATAGTGGTACACGTTCAATTTTTTAAACAACTAACTTTGTCATAATATTTATCTTTGAATCTATTGAGCTTGGGCCGAGTTGAATATCTTGGGTGCAAACAATACTCCCAATAAGTTTTTGGCCCATAAGTCATTTAACATGTATATAAACTTAACTTCTCCCCATTTTCCTCTCTCTTTTCTTTTATTTATACAAGAAGTCAACAAAATCTCTCAATTCTAAAATCCCCAAATTTTAAAACAAATTCTAATTTACAAAAGAGGAAAAATCAAAATCTCTATTCCATTAAAATTCATAATCCTCCTCAAGATTCCTTCTCAAAAGTCGATCCAATACAATCCAAGGTCTCTCCTCCATTCACTGCATTCATGGCTTCATCATCAAAGTTGCCTCATTTGTAGCCGTCCCCGTGTGCACTGCAGTGCAGGCGGCCATCCCTATATTGCGCGCTCCAGTGGCTAGACCCACAACGTCACGCGCTCATCCAAAACCAACAACTTCCAAATCACGCGCTCAACCTTTAATCATTTCTTCATCAGCCATGATTCCATCTATAATATATCCTCCCTTTTGGCTCAATAGGGTTTGATTGTTACTAGGCTTTCAAGTTTGCCACTTTTCTCAGGGTAATTCTATTGCTTATATGATTTTGGATTTAAAAATTATTGGGTAGTATTTTGAGAAATTTTAGTCTAAGACTTGGAGGTATTGAAATTACGAGTGTTTAGTGAAGGAGAAAGATCTGAACAGTGGCATTGCGGCCATTGGCCTGCTATTCCTGCCACTTACTCTTCAAAAATTTATTGAAGGATTTGGTAGAATTAAAGTGCTATTGGATTTTTTTATTGATGATTAAGTGACTGTTTGGACTTACTTTCTTTTAATGATGCTAGCCATAAATTGTCATATGATTTCATACATTTAACCGTTCCTAGTCAAGGTTTACAATTACTTGGTCAGTAAGTAAACCCGTTAAGACCGATATATGTCGTATATTAGGATGATTGATTCTAGTGGTTTCTCAATGAACCATGAGACTCATATAGACACGTAAGTGTTTATATCGGATAAACACTGAACGACTCACTGAAAATTCTCAATAGATAGTACACCAACGTCAATAAGAATCTTCTTGGGTTGAGTGAGCATAGTGATCCTTTAACTTGAGATACCACTGTGGATGTATGAGGTATCCTCCACACTTTGATGGCAGTCACGTAATCGATCTATTTAGATCAGACTTCCGTCTGTTTATTGAGTGTGGGCTGATGCTCAGGATATCCTGTTGATGAGTGAAAAATATATCAATATTTACCGCCCCTTTAACTTAATATTTTGTTTAGTTTCTCGGGTTTGATGAACATTTTGATGTGTTTTATTTTATTTTGCAGATAACATAATATCGAGACTCAATGAAATCATTTAGGATGAAATTTGGGTCAAATAAGGGCAATTATTGGACTTGATATATTAATTTTGGAGATTGGAAACTTGAAAGGGCGTTTTTGACGAAGTGCAGTTTTGGAAATTCCAGTTTTACACATCTGTCGTAGTTTGGGCATAACCTTTTACTCTGATATCGGATTGAGCCGATTCAAGTGCCAGATTAAAGAAGACTCAAAGATCTACAACTTTGAAAGAGAAAATATTTTCGAATTCTGATGATTTCATGACCGAAATTGATGAACCATCCAGAAGTGTGTGGTGTGTAATTATTAAAGTCATTATCAATCATTTTCAAAGCAAAATATAAATTAATAAATAATTAATAAAAATTATCAAATCATCACCAAACAAGATAAGCAATTAGTGGAGCAATTATGGATTTGGTGGAGTAATTAGTGGAGAAATTAATAATGGATTTGGTGAAGATTTGATGGAGGCAAAATTTTGCCTATAAATACCAAGACATTTCATTTGTAAAATTCATACTTTCTTCTTTGAAATTTCCTAAGGAATAAATAAAAAGATTGTATCTTGTTTATTTATTATAGCTTTCAGTAATTAATTTCTGCTTTCGCACTTTCTTTTCTTTACTTTTTAGTTTTTACTTTCCGTAATTTACTTTTACGTACAATCATTTCATTTCTTTACTTTTGCAGTTTTTATTTTTCAAGCAATGAGGAGGTAATTCTCTTTGCTGGGTGAAAGGTAAAGCTTTTATTATTGCTATTTAGATTTATCTCCCATAATTATAATATATTCACTATTTAAAATTTGACTTAACAAGGATACCGCTATATTGGCCGGTTGGTAATTCATTTTAATCTGGTTAAACCTGACTAAATAAGGATACCGCCAGATTGGTCGGTTGGTAATTAAAGCTTCTTACCGCCTATATGGCAGGTTTATTTTGGTTCCGCCTATATGGCTGGATTATGGACAGTTATTGTTACCGCCTTAATGGCTGGTTGGAGTTAATTTGACTTAATCAGGTTACCGCCTATATGGCTGGTTGGTAAATTATCACAAGTTTATATGTTATATTTATGGGAGATATCTAAATGGTAAATAGTAGAAGTTAATTCCTTTTACCTTAGCATTTAATTTATTGTATTTTACTTTTCAGCTTTTACTTTACCGCAATTACTTTTCAGCATTTTAATTTTATGTCTTTTATTTCATTAGCCCTAGTTATGTGTCGTAACTAAGTTAGATATCTGGGGTTGTGATGAAATCCAATATCACCGTTTTATAAGGGGTTAAATTATAGTTTGGGTAATATAAAGGTTATTTATTGAGTCTTATCCTCATGCTTTTTATTAACTGGCCATTAATAAAATTGAACTGGTAAACTTAAAATGGACTTGGAAAAGGGATTTTAGGTTAAAAACCTTAGACTCAATAGCCCACGATCTTCCATTGAGGAGATGATAACCTTTAATAGATTTCCTTACAGGATAGGAATATACCTATCGCGGCGGGGGTAGCCATAATTGGAACTTAATCTTAATGAATCTAGGTAATTTGGTTGACATAGACATATGGTTCAATTGGATTATACTAGGTATTTGTAATTGACCATCGGAAGAGGCTTTTACATAATTTAGTGTTCCAGGTTAATAAATCAGTATATTACCCAACAATAAGATAACCACGTCATCTTTTAAATAATATTGGAATAAATCACAACCCTGGATAGTTTTATAAATTTGAATTTTTCTTCAGTATTCTTTTGCGTAATTTTATTTACTTTTTTTTTTTTAATTTAGAATCATCGCCATTTCAAATCAATCAAACAATCTGTTAGATAGCAGTAATCATTTAGCCTCATTTAAATTAATAAATTAGGTATAAGTCCTCGTGGGATCGATACTTTTATACTACTTGAACGATACGTGCGCTTGCGTTATATGCGTGTGTGATTACGCCGGGTCAAGTTTTGGCGCCGTTGCTGGGGACTTATTTATCTTTATTATTAGTTTGAGGTTAGATACCTTACTAGTATCTAATTTTTTTTACTTATTGTTTATTTTCTTGTGTTTCAGGTTCTCAGATTCTACATGAGACGAACCAGAAGCTTTGAACTCCGACCGCTTGACCCAGAGATTGAAAGAACCATCAGACAGTTGAGAAGGGAAAGGCGAGAAGGCCAAGAAGCTTTAGTCAACATGGAACCTGAACCTTTGGAGGTTGCACCACCAATTCCTATTCGAGACAGAACCATTTCGGTGGTTGACAGACTCATTTCATGTATTGTACTTCCTCTCTTACCAGCCAATACGGGTGACATTAAAACTTGCATTCAGATGATACAGCAATCAGTTCAGTTTGGGGGGAATGCAACTGAAGATCCTAATACCCACATCAGCAACTTCCTGGAAGTTTGCGGTACTTTCAATTACAACCGGGAAGCTAAAGAAGCTATGAGACTGCGTATTTCCCATACTCCTTGAAGGACAGAGCTAAAGCTTGGTTACATTCACTACCAGCAGGTTCCATCACAACATGGAATAATCTAGCCACCAAATTCCTTGCAAAGTACTTTCCACCAGCCAGAACTG